>APFE031045225.1:188526-251479 GCA_000404065.3 Pinus taeda
GATGTCAAAGGGGGAGAGTGACTTGGTGTGGTGGTTGCCATCAAGTCCAAAGGGGGAGATTGTTGGCATTATGATACAAGTGTTTTCCTTGATGGAAACTCACTCAGAGGTATTATATAGGTGTTGTCCTTGATGGAAACTCACTTAGATGACAAATCATAATGCAACAAGTCAAGAGAGAGGTATACATAGGTTAACCTTGATGAAAGTGAGTATACACGTGGGTTATCAGAACAAAAGAAGCGTATACATACACTCGTAGGTTCATAGAAGGAAAGGTGCATACATGTTGGAGAACTAAGTTTTGGTCAGTGGTATTTGGTCCATGGTATTTCTGTATTGGTCCATGGTATTTGGTTTGAAATGCTAACCCCAGGTATTGGGTCCAAGGTATTGGTTCTACATGGTTTTGGACCATGGTATTAAGAGAAGCCTAAACCTATATAAGGAGAAGATGATTACGCCATGGGAGTGCAAGTGTGTGTTGAATATTTGATGAAGTGTGAGATCTAGTATACTAGTTATAGGTTTGTGATACTTGGCTCGATCTGATCAAGGAGGCTCCTATGAAGTTGATAAAGGTTGATGGACCGGGATCTTGAAGACTAAAATGTATTATCATTATACGGTATGATCATGAGTAGATCTGAGTTCTGACACATGTTTTATCCTTTATATCTTATTGTCTGGGTATATCTGAAGTTGGAAATTGCAACGAAGGTATAAGTAATTATCTTTAGATCTGTATGCGGGTTCTCTCTGGTGAAAGAGCGTATACACATCAGTTTGACACAGTCAAGTAGCATATATAGTATGAGATTTGATGTTTCAGGTTGTTGTTGGTTCTAGTGGTTGTTGCAGAGTTCTGGTATCTGTGTTTTGATGATAGGGTTTTAGTGATTCAGTATTGGGTGATTTAGAGATTGATGATGTAGGCATAGTTGATGATTGTATTGTAGTGGTGATTATTTTGTATTTATGGATCCAGTCTGAAAATTTATGAAACGTGGTCCCTGGAAGAAAAGAGAAGGTTGTAGCCTTCTGTAGGCTAGCTCATACGTACTACTACATCAGCTAGTACAAGAGATGAGGGGGTTGTAGCTCCCTTCAAGGAGAGTCTGGAGAATAAGAGAAGGTTGTAGCCTTCTGCAGGTAGAAGCCTGCATACTGGAATAAGACTGCACCAGTACATAACCATTGTAAATGGAAGTTTCTAATTAAAATAAGATAGAGACGAATTGCAGTAGGTGGTTTTCACCCACATTAAGTTTCCACCTTATATCATGGTGTTCATGTGTGTTGCTTATGTGTGATGATCTGTTCTGTTTTACTGCTCTTGTTTACTGTTCATATGGTTAATAATGTTCTGATGCACTCATTAAGGATCAACTAAATGAATCATAAGTTTACTAGATATATGCTTGTTGCATTACACACAGTTGTGTATACTCGCGGTTTGCCTTAACTGAAGTAGCGTATATGAATCTGAATATGGAAATGAAAAATTTATATTGATTTGATAACACTGATTCACCCCCCGCCCTCCCTCTTAGTATTACTTCCAACATGTGCCAGGTACATCCATATTAAAAATCATGTATTTTGATCTATAAGGATGGATAAGGAGGAAGATTATATGTTGCCAGTCGACTCCAATCAAAGGAAGTTACCATACTACTTGGAGGTGTCATGGGAACAAGAGAATTTCCCCCTTATGCTATGGGAATGGGAGAAATTATCCCCTCTGTTGTGGTAATGAGAGAATTATCCCCCTATGTTGTTGGACCAAAATGGTTTCCCCTAAGTTCATTGGAACTTAAGGAAACAAGAAGAACTTAAGCAGTATGAAGTTCACTCTCTATGGGAAAGGTACAATCAACTGAAGGAAGAGTCGACTCAACCATTTTCTCAACCAATGGTTGGTTGGGAATAGACTCATGGGATTTATGTTTAGAGAGATTGGGGTTGACTGAAGACAAATTCTGATTAATCACTTCATCAACTAGTGGAGGATTGGGAGAAAGCTTCTAGTAACCTGTCGTAAATTGTGGTTGAGAATCTGTAAGGTTGTCCAACACCTTTGAGGCTTCATCCATATAAGAACAAAGGTGAATAATATGATTTCCTTCACATAACCTACAGGGAAACTTAACTTTACCCTTTTTCCCATGGACCTTAATATCACTAGGTGATGGTTTATCACTAGCATGATCTCCAAAGGCTGATGAAAAAGGTTGATGTGAGCCTATGGACCACACTTCTAATACCTTGGGAATACCAGGACAATCTCTAAGAAGGTGGTCACTCTTACATAAATTGCAAGGGAATTTAATTTTGCAGGGATTATTGGAAGATTTCTAAACATCATTTGCATTAATAACATTATTTTCTTGGTTTCCCCCCTACTTATTTTTCTTCTTATTCTTCGTCCTTTTCTTATTCTTCTTAGCTTCCTAGTTACTAGAATTAAGAATTTCACCAGGTGAGGAGGAAGAAAGGGATGAAGAAACAACAAGAGAAGAAGGAAAAGTGTCGACTTAGGATCAAATTGAGGTTGATGTTGTTAAGGTGAAGGAGAACTTGGTTGAGGATCAATTTGGGCATTACGAACCATAGGGGTCAAAAACAACCAAACTAGAAAACCAATGGTAAATCCAGGAAGGGACAACATTGGCATATAAGGAGCACCAATATTTCCAAAAGAAGGAAAAGGAACAAGATTCTCGTTAGAGGGGTTTCATTGATTGGTGTACTTAGGAACTAATGCCATCAATCTCAGCCTAATATCAACTAAGGAGTTATTCCACAGTTAGAATGTTGTTTTGTGATCAATTTCTTTGATTTTAGAAATTAATGACATAAAATAAAACAAAGGGGTAACTAGGAAAAAGGGTTTACCAAGCAATTGTGAACACTAATATACCACCTTGGTTAACCAAGGATTTACATATGGGTAGGAAATATCACTAAATGTTGTGTTCGGTGTATCATAGTGTACAAGGTGTCCAACTCGGTTACCTATGGTGAGATAGGAACCTAGTGGGGACTTCTAAAAGATACCTAGAGGTACATGGAAGTGTAGTCCATAGTAGTGTTGTCCAATGCATAACCATTTGATGAGAGCATTCCCATATAGTTATCATGCATGGAGTGCCATATGATATACTTGAAGTTATGTGGAGAACGATCCTATACTCTTATTTATGTGGAACGAGATATCACCCCTGGAATGTAACACTGAAAAAGAATGACAACTCCTACATTTAAAGACGCCAAAACACATATCTAGCCTAGAACTCTAGATGGTTGCGTTAATGTTCCAAATGCTCGAGAATTCAAAGATTAAGATTGAAAGAAGAGTTATTGACTTGCAATTATCTGGTCTGGTCGATAAGCTCCTCCTTCAATCTATCACTCAATTCTCTCTTGAAGATGGATCCCCTTTGGGATTTGAAACATTGACAAGATGCACATAATACTATGCATGGTACAAAACACAATTTTCCAAATGACAACCACATAAGCTTAAAATCTAACATAATTTCCCTGTATGGATATATGAAATGAGATATGTTCTCTCAAGAATTCAAGGATTAAGATTGAAAAAAGAGTTGTCAACCTACAATTATTTGGTCTAGTCAGTAAGCTCCTCCTTCAATCTATCACTCAATTTTGTCCACAAGATGGATCCCCTTTGGGATTCGAAATGTTAACAAGATGCACATAATACTATGGATGATCTGAAATGAAATTTTCCAAATGACAACCACAAAAGCTTAAAATATAACATAATTTCCCTATACGAAGGGGATATATGAAATGAGATTCGTTCTCTCGAGAATTCAAGGATTAAGATTGAAAGAAGACTTTCCAACCTGCAATTATCTAGTCTAGTCAGTAAGCTCCTCCTTCAATCTATCACTCAATTATGTCTTGAAGATGGATCCCCTTTGGGATTCGAAATGTCGACAAGATGCACATAATACTGTGGGTGATCCGAAACACAATTTTCCAAATGACAACCACAAAGGCTTAAAATCTAACATAATTTCCCTGTACGGAGGGGATATATGGAATGAGATCTGTTCTCTCGAGAATTCAAGGATTAAGATTGAAAGAAAAGTTGTCGACCTCCAATTATCAGGTTTGGTCGGTAAGTCCCTCCTTCAATCCATCACTCAATTATGTCCTGAAGGTGGATCCCCTTTGGAATTCGAAACGTCAACGAGATGCACATAATACTGTGAATGAATCGAAACACAATTTTCCAAAATATAATTAATTTCTTATGTTTTTAACATCTAGTAAATTATATAAGTTAATCAACCTCAATTAATTAAATATAACTTTTTTTAATTATAAAAAATAAAATAAAAAGTGAAGTTATATAAGTTAATCAACATCAATTAATTAAATATAACTCGTTTTTAATATAATTTTTTTTAAATGTATTTATTGTTTATTATTGTAATATTCCCATTTTAACACTTTCTAAATTCTCCACAAAATACAAACTAGGAGTATGGGGAAGTTCATTGATCTTTAAAAACATAAAGTAAATTAAAAATTGAAAAACCAAAATATTGAAGTGTGGACTTTAAATTTACTAATTAGAGTTGAAAATGATAATACCACTTCATATTTGTCTTATCCATTGAAAAGTATACAATATCAAATTTTAAAAGATTATTATATTTTTATTTAGGTTTTCAATTGAGTTATATTATCCTTTCAAAGTTACATGTTCCTTTCTAATTTAATTAAATTAATTTATAGTGGATAAAGATTGCTCTAAAATGGATGTGGTTAAAAAAATAAATTATTGTTTACGGGTTTTGTATAGACGGTGATCGATTGTTTTGTTAAGGCACTTTTTGATGTGAAGTCATCAGTTCAATTTCGCACCCCAATCGGAGTGCTATATTAGACATAATGATGATGTAGTCCCACCCAAACTTACAAAATAAAATTAATATTTCAATTTATATATAAAAAAATATGTATAAAAACTAGAGGTATGGTTAGAGTTACATAAGGCTAATGAAGAATGGTATCTAGACACCTAACTATGCGAGGATTTAGTTACGATAAATTGGTATTTTTAAGAATTTTAAATTTACTGTAATGAATATTTTAATAAATTGTAAAATATATTGAAAATTAAAATATATAAAATTAATTTTTATGCATTTTTTTCATGATAAATATTTAATAGATGTTAGGTTTATAAAGAATATGGAAGATGAAATTATTGAAGAAAGCCACAAGAAAGTAGTGCAAAAGGGTTTTTTAATCTAAAGATCCTCTAATGATAATGATGTTTTTAACATCACATATAAGTTTGTACACCTATATGTAATTTTTGGCTATGAAACTAAGCTATAGATTCTTTTATTGTTCATATTTTTGTTTCATATGCATATGAAACAACTAAGTATCAGGAATTTAAAAAGAAGAACATAGAATAGAGAAACCAAATTGCTCAATAGGAATTGATTTTTGTCATTAACTACTCTCTCTCATATTGAGAAAAATAATATATCTAGTACAAATGTAGTAAGCTTTCATTTTATGGATTAGGGAAACATAAAAAAAATTTGCATGCCAATAATATCTCTATAAAATAAGGAAAAGCAAGTCATGAAAGGCTAAGTAAGTTTAACTCACTATATATACCTCGAAGCATTAAAGTAATTGCAAGTGTGTGTAAATGAAAAATGTGAATACACCATATGCAATGATGCTCCCTGTAATGCAATTTAAGTGGGCATGTGGAGATGAAGAGATGAGTCCCAATAAAAATGAAACCATATTAGGTATTCATTTACAAACGGATCTCCTCAAGGAGGTTGGGAAAATGCAGTAGGAAAAAACCAACAAGTGAGGAAACAAAAACTAGAAGACTAAGTATCCTTCTCCAAAAAAGAAACTACTTGTAGCCCTAATAGAGCTCATACATCAAGAAACTCTCTTTGTGAAATATTTGGTGAGGATTTCAAAAAACTACTCTTTAATCAGTAGTAATTTAGATTAATGGCTTCTCCATGGATGCATTTCTTAAATGAAATGTATATGAATCTCCATGTGCATGGCATAATATTAGTTAATTGAATCTATTGATATTTTAATGGTATTTTAATTGTCACAAAAAATTGATAGATTATTTGTTGGTGTGCAAGGAATTTAGGCTTGGGATTTTAATACCTTAGCCAACAAATACCCCATAGCTACAAACATTTTCAATCTATAGAGACTAGAGAAGACATCATCTAAGATACTTATAGGAATTACACAAAAATGCTATCAAATAGTTTAACAAGTTTATAGAATCACATGTTTTTTTAAATTGTTTTATGCATTTCTTTGCCTCGGACAAAATAACAAAAAATCTAAGATTAAGATAATTCTTAAAAAAAGAAAAAATAATATTCTAGGGAAAGGAAGAAAATAAATCAAATATTTATTGGAAAAACACAAAATATGGAGTATTTTTCACTTGATGCCAATTAGGGATTCAGTGAAAAGCATCAAAGTAGTAGTTTTTCTTCATGCACTAACACTAAAATATATTTTTAGAAGTCACTAATAGGTTTGTCATTGGTCATCTGAAAAGTGCGAATAAGTTATCGAGACTGTGGAAACGTATATCATAATGATCTTTCCTCGAATGTTGATAGACATAGAACTTTGTTTCCATTAGACATCGATAGTTATTTTGATATCTAACCTTTCTCCTAAATGATAATAGTTAGATATTTAGGATTTCACATAACATCGATAATTGAATCATTATGTTTTTTTTCAATCCTTTGTAGTCATTCAGAGATCAAGAGTTTTTATGAATGTTTATAGGCATGCAATGGATTAATTATTTTTTGGCTGCAAAAAAAATATTCAATGATTCATGATTTCTTCCAAACAGTTATGAGTGTTGGGGGTCCATAAAATTATTTGGTATGTTGAGTTTCTCACTATGTCCTAATAAGGAAAACAAAGCATGTTAATCATAATCAAGAGTGTGGTAAAAGGTAAGATGATACACAAATTTCAAAGCATTGATATTCAATCGAGGTTCATGAAGAAGTGTCATTAGGGTATTTTTCTTCACGCATTGAAAGAATATTCTCATGAGGCATCTATTAAAAGTATTAAACTTATGATTTTGGAAGGTTCTAATGCACCTTTCCATGAAGTCTCAGTAAGAAAATTAAAAAATTTCAATGATGAAGTTTTTCAAAAGTGTTCAAATGGATAGAAATCAATCTTATTGCTCACCACTGATGAACATAGTTCATCTTTAATGTGAATTTAGTGATTAGAGATAGTATTTAAATTACAAGAAATGCATAATACAATCAAAATTATTAATATTTCACTCCTCTAAGCACATACATTCAACCCTTTGGCCTTTAATTTCAAATTTTGATGGTTGATTTCCTCACTATGTTTTGTTTTACAAATTCTTGGTATGCATGGTTGCCTCTACTTTGAACTTTCTATGTCACTCAATGCATCGATTGTAATGAGTATAATTTATATCTATGCTTTCATTTCCTATCTACTTATCTCATATAAGTGGATTAATTGAACTAAATTCCATTCATAATATGTGTCTATAGGTTTAAATAACTCTACCATAATTTCCCACCAATTCAATCAAACTATATGTAAAGTATCATCAAGATAGGTTTTTTTTTTTAATTATAATTTTTTGTTGGATTCATAACCATTAAAGATAACCTTCATTTGACCATCCCCTAAAGTGTTAAAAGGAAAATGAAAGGGGATAGGGGAAACATCAAGTCTAATACTTATGGAGTGTAAAGAGCGAGATAAAGCTATATAACCCATAATCCAACTAACTATGACAACCTCAATCATCAAACTGAAATGCATTACTTCTCAAATTTATCTATAATATCATAGATTATAAATTACTTTAAACATCACTAATAAATAACTACAATGTGACTATATTTTGTGCCGACTAGGGCCCAACATCAACCATAATATCATAGAATTACTCTATAAGATAACATGGTTACCATATTTATCTTGATTTTGTCATACGAGAACGCATGCTACCTTATTAAATCTATGTTATGCATTCCTAATGCATTCTATAATGCAATGCATCATATAATTAGCCATAATGACATAATTAAATATGTAAAAACACATATAAATCACAAACAACATGTAAGCATATGAAATAACACAAAGGAATCATATAACACATAATAAAACATAAGCATATAAAGAAACAGACCAACACAGTAACAAGTCAAGGTACCAAACTCTAGAAGCCTCCAACCCCCGAATTCTCATCCCCCATCAACCTGTACAACCCATGGTGGTGAAACCCCTTCATTTTACCCATAGTCCAAAAGGTTTCACCACTACTTCTCTAGGTATTTAACACAATCCATCCAAGGAGTCTCAGAGCTTTATGGCTCCAGGATTTCCAATTTCTTCTTAAGATTCACTAGGTACCCTCTAGGCCTCACACTAGGGAAACTATCCCCACAGTTATGCCTCTAAGGCTCTATCCATCTATAAGGAAACATAAGGATAATTGTCACATAGACTCCCCTAGGATCCATATAGTAATAATATCATAGGGTCACACTCTCCCAGAACAAGTTTAGTAGTCACAAATGGTCACATTGAATGAGAATAATGGAAAGAATGATTTAAAATTATGAGAATTACTCTAAACTCCCACTTTTTATGTGCATGTGCCCTTTCTAACGAATTGCACCTCATGAATGCCCATTAGGAACTTTAGGATAGAAATATGTGCACTTTCGACTTTAATCTCATTTTAATAATGGCTTAGTTCCGTAGGTTTAGGCCCTTCATCGCTTAGTGGTTTCCCCCTTTCCCACTTGTGGATTCCTAGCCCCTCGTACTCTCTCATCTGGCTTGGTTTGTAGCAATAATGTATTTTATTAGCATTAATAGTATAATTACATATTTAATAGTTAATATCATTCACCTTTTATTGCATTGGCTCACTAGCCTAAATCACATAGGCACTCTATCCTCAAAACATGTAAACATAGGAACATAAGCCCCAAAATATTTAGATACACGTGGGTACATAGGCCCAACATATCCTATTTCATCATCCTAAGAATCATATGTACATATATACATATCAGTTATCTCAAGGTGCCATATTCTCCTTCCCCTTATTTTTGCATTATCCTTAGTGCATCATATACACAATTACATAATATTTACATTTGAAT
Organism: Pinus taeda; assembly: GCA_000404065.3. Classification (NCBI taxonomy): domain Eukaryota; kingdom Viridiplantae; phylum Streptophyta; class Pinopsida; order Pinales; family Pinaceae; genus Pinus; species Pinus taeda. The sequence goes on from APFE031045225.1 coordinate 197,781, forward strand.
ACATTTACTAACTCATGTAACATTTCCAACCAACTATATCTCATTCCCCTCAGCTTGTATAACCCAAGGAAGTGTACCCCCTTCTCTACTTTATAGTCCCTCAGGTTGTACTATTTCCCTTATAGGGTTCTAGTACACGCCAAATAGGAAGTTTTAGAGTTGTGGCTCTAGGAAACATAGCTACAATAACAAACTCCTCAACTCCTACTTTTCTCCCTTGAGTTTCAACTATTCACCTAGACTTTAGGCTTTTCTTCTCTCCTCCTCGTCCTTGAACTCATCTTTCTCTAGTGTTAGTTAGTACCCACTACATACTTTTATTCTTCAACTACTCATATCAAAATCCATTAAAGAAATAGACATGCCACAACCATTATCATATAATATTTATGTTATCCACACGAGGTTCAAATCTAAAATGTAATCATTAAAAGAAAAATCACATTCATAAACCAATATGTATCTTTATGGTTGGTCCATTCTTTACAAATCTACATTTGAAAACAGGTTAAATCCTAAAACATCCCCATGATCCTAGGAAAATGCATTTTTGAGTTTCCTCTCCCTTTCCATATTCACCCTCTAGGCTCAGGCATCCCCTTTTTTGCATAACATTCCTTTGGTTGATCCATCATTTTCTAAGGCATTTCTTTGTAATGAAAGCACCAAATCATTATTAGACATCCATTGTAATCATTACTCAACATTTACATGGAAACCATAGGATCTAGTTTCATCATTGTGGCATTCTTCCCAAAAATTTTCATTTTCTTTCTATTATCTTTTCTTTATATTACTTTTCTCCTATTAGATCTTCCATGTATTATTTTTAGATAGATTACTTTAACCTACAAATTCCTTATTGAAATTAACTAACAACTCCCGAAATATACCCATACACTTTGTTATCACCTAAAATTTCCTCACACAACTTTACAAGTTCAATAAGTTGTGTTTATGTTTTATGTTAACCACTAACCACCTTTGTAACATTGTGTAGGTTGAAACTAATTTCACAACAATTGGAATTTGGATCATCCATCATAAAAATACCAAGCTACAAATTGCCAACTCCATTTTTTTCCTTTCTTACACTTTTTGTTGCTTGTATTACTCTCTCTTCCTCTCAAATTTTCCTTCCAATGTACCAAAAGTATCCTCACAACATTTAGAAGCCTTTGTTTTTTTTTATGTAGAAGAAATTTAATTATTTTTTCTCATGTAAATGGTTCCCACGGCTATCAAAGAAACAACCATGCAATTTTTGTAAATTCTTAGTTTTCAATTTGCATGATTAATGTGATTGTAAGTCACCGACCCATGCATATCTACACAATTGTAACCTTATTCATTTTTTTTTAATTTCACATTTCATTGTGGTGGTAACCCATAATATCTTTCCAATGTTCATTAGTAAATTTTAGCTAGTAGGGCCATTAGCTTTAGTAAAAATCATTAAAAAACCTTTTATTTTTTCTTTTCCACATGGATGGCCTACATTCAACACATTTATATTTTTTTAAAATTGTAGTTTTCTCATTAGTTTTGGGACCAATAGAGAAATTTATTATACTAGTATGCTATTCACTTTGCACAATTTGTGATGTTGGTGAATTAGAAAGGATCATAAGTAATATTCATCTCACTTGTTAGAATATATAAAAATTCCACATGGCTTAATTATGGATTAAAGTGCTGATACATGTGTACATATTTTCGTTGTGTAAGTGTACAATTTCACTTAGTTTAATTAGAAAAGAGTAAGGATCCAATGATATCCACATCCTACAATATAAACTTATGTGATTGACACACACTACAAGCTCTTTGTAGATCAATTTTTTGACAAGTAGGTTATTTCCCTTGCATTCATACTTGAGAAATAAAAAAATTAATAATTATATTTCAATATTTCTTCATCATCATTCACTAATTTAAATGATTTGTACCATAATCCCAACTCAAAGACTCTTTAAAATCAACTTTGGCTCAACACACTAAGCTTCCCAAGTTAAAGGTCACAAAACAACATTGTATCTTAGGTTGGGAATTTGGGGTAGGCATCTAAATGACTCTCCTTACTTATTTACATTTGAAATATAAAATTTGACTTTATGGGGAACTTTAAATCCTTCTTAATCCCATGGAAAAGTGAAACATGTGAAAGGGGTAAGGCTTAGACTTGATATTTTTTGAACCTCTAAGAGTGTCATAGCTCTTTGTTAGAGTTTTGTATCCATGTTTGATACACAAAAGCTAATATTGTCTTCAACACACTAGATGAAGGTAGCTTAGTTTCCAAAAATAGGAAATCTACCCAAGGTGGTGGTTATGGGACACTACTGCACTTGGAGGTGATTTTTTGAATGAATATTGGGAACTTTTCCAGCCATGCCAAAGTGTGCCCCTAGTACCCATTAGTATATACCTCCTTTCAAACTTCATCAATTTTATTTTGGTGAATTCATGCCTTATTAATGAAAACTTTCAAAAGGCCTAGTTACATTAGAGTGGAAGGCTGTTAGGTTCCATAGGCCTTGGATAACGTTAGGACTCATGGCACTTGGAGCTTTTATATTGTTTTCACTTCTCACCATTACAAAGAGAATGTCCATTTGATCAAAAAAGTTTAACCATATAAATTCCAAATAAATATTCACATAATTTTTCTTTACTTTGGTTTTTATTCTTTGATTCAACTAATTCATATTTCCAAAACAAAATAAATACTAAAACAAACTATAATACAAATGAAGGCTGCTAAGGGGCCTACACATCAATGTTCTTGTCACCTTCAAGGTCTCCCACCAATGTTGCTAGGGGTTCCTATTCTTACTACTCAGCTAATTCAACATACACCACACCAGTCACCTATATATACCACCTTGATAGGATCATTTATTCTAGTGGAAACCTTGCTTGATACCATATTACCTCGAGTTAAATCTCCCTAACATAATCACCAAGCACACATGATGGTGGCCCCAATCCAAACTTTCCATTTTTTACTTCTTTGAACCTCCTAAATTTAATGAAACTTATAAATGATCCCATTGTGCATGATGCCACATGTATTTCTATGTCATCCCAACTCCCTTTATATATTCCAAAATTAGATGGAAATATAGAATAAGAGCCAACCAACCAAATTATGAAATTTCATTTGTGGTGTCCTTAAAATATTTTCATTGAAGACTCTATTCATTTGTGACATTTTAAGAAACCTTAAATACCCTCTCAACCAAAATTTTACATTAGTGAGAAATCATGCGCTCATAGAGGCTTCATCCTTAGCCAAACCCCACCTCACACTTTTCTAGTTACCATCTTTTCATAATATAGGATTGGAAATACTCATTGAGCTTATGCAAACCCCATCTACCCATATCACATATCAAGTCCATGAATGGAACATACACCATAGTGTCGATAAAATTGAAGTGCCCCCTAAACTTTCTTTAGATGTGTTCCCCAAGTTACTTTTTCTAATCATAGCAATAGATTTCACTATCACTGTGCCTAGAATGAGGAATAATCTATCATAAAGTCTTAAAAATTTGAGCTCATGTATGCATACTCAAGATACCTATATGCAATCATACCTTAGATACTCCCCGCCCCATCTATTCAACCAATCCAAATCAAGGCCATGAAATATCATTGATGGAATCATTAGGTACCCCTTGTAATTTAACTCATATAGAGGAAAACCTTCATCCTATGGTACCAATATCCATAGGAATCAATGTAGACCAAAATAATCATCCAAAGACATGGTAGGGCCATCATCCTCTTCTATTCCCAAGATAGGATTGTAATAGGTTAACCCACCTACCAGACATGGAATTCCTCATGCCATGTGAGGAGGTTGTCCCATGCAAGGCCCCTTATATAGCACATTATGGAATAATAATGAAATTTCCACATCCTACAACACCTGTGGGAATCCTCCAAAGGAACCCTTATTACTCTTTTTTGGTTCCTCCCCAAAAAAATCCAATGGCCCCACACCATTAGCAATAGGAAAGGATCAATTTGATTCAAGCCTTGTTTCACAATGAGAACATGCATTTGATAAACTCAATATGCATTTGATAAACTCAATATGTCCAATCATCGTTCCCAAGAAAATAATAGGAAAAAGAAAAGGAAAAGTAAGCAAAATCAAAACTAAGGATATGGGGGTAATCCCCAACAATATAACCTATAGGTTGGGGTAAATGCCTCTAATCATAAACAACCATCAAATCAAGGGACCAACAACCCACCTAGTCAAGGTAAGAAAAATAATTTGTGGACTAACTTCCAATGCATATTATGTGGACAATATATATTTATAACCATAATTTCCCCGAAATATTAAAATTCAAATGTATGAAATAAATCATTGGAAAACATGGTTAAAATTCCCCATAGGTTGAACCTCACCCTCCACAACAATTATTATTTGTGTATGCTCCCTACCCTCAAATTGATGTTATGACCACTTAGCAAGATGTTGGTTTCTCTATCCAACTTCTATGTCCATTTTCCCCACCAGTAGGAGGACACCCTAATGACCCTACCAATCAGGATATCCACATAAATTCCATTTATATCCTTCCCAAAAATCATATAAACTAATATGTAATTCCTCCTAATCTTAATAGTGTGTCAACATATACCACTGCATCCTCATCTATTTATCTTGATGATCCTAGATCCTAGTAGTGACTATTCCCAAGGTACCCCAACCACCTTTCAGGCATAACAGTCACAAACCTCATGCTAGGGTGGCACATAATTATAGCATCATGGACAATTTGGCTCAATCACAACCAACCATGTCTAAGTTATAGGTATTAAAAGCCTACCCTACCTAGAGAAAGGAATGTATTTTTACTTCAGGGGTTGTATTCCCTTTCGAGTCATGTCTCATCACTTTTGATTTGGATAAATTTGAGGGGCTAATATTCAATGTTTCTTCAAAAAAAAAAGATTCATTAATTTCTACTTTTCTTAAAAATGATTCACCCAACTTTTATTGTGTAAAATTATTTTACCTTAAAAATCGCCAATATTTTGTAGAGATAAATATAAAATCATTAGGAATTTCAATACTTTTACAAAAATATTGTCAACATTTTTATAGATTTCATATTAGGGACAAGTATGATTCGCCAAGGTTTCTAAACTTTAAGATAAATTTCCATCCTGAAAATTTTCCTTGTCTGTCACCATCTTTACCACTTTCCAAATCCCTATAACTATTCACAATGTTACCATCAATCATTGCATCATTAATGAATGTGCATCAACTTGCACTATGTCTAAGAATGTATGGAAAAATTTGAGTTCCCTTGAACTCATCACATATTCCATTACTTTATGAACATATGATAGTCACCCTTCACAACCCACCAGCCTCTACAAGAATGTACCTATTGAACTCATAGAAAAAACTATATTTATTGAAATTGATATTATTGACACTCCTCTCGACTAAAACATATTATTTGGAAGAAGTTACATGTATAGCATGAAGGTTACAAATTCATAGGTATTTTTTGCAATGAGCTTCCCTCCTAACGAAAAGATAACCACTATTAACTAGCTAACTCATTACAATCCTTGATCATAACCTTTGGAAAATAACATATACCACTCATCAAATCCCAAGAATGTTTGATCTAATGCTTTACATATTTTGGACTAGGTATTTTCAAATATTCATCCCTTCTTGGTACTCACCCAACAGAACCACCACTCATAATGACCTTTGGCTCAACTCCTATCTATTTAGTGCCCATTTCTCAGTTATAACCAACCACTAAATCCCCTCCTCCTAAGCCAAAATTAGACGTTATTTCTTCTGTGTCGTCATAACACCCCTAAATCACTTAAAATCCATTTTTGTACCCTCTACCTAGATTCACCTCACACCAAGTGATGGCTACTTTAACCCTCCCTAGGTGTTGGTTATTTCCATGTGATACACCCCCCCCATCACATCATCATTGCTAGTAGCAATATTTAATTTTTATGCACAACTAATCACACTCCTACTAATCATCCTCCCATAGAGCATTACAACACAACTAGGGGGAACCAATAAATATAAAATGGACCTAAGAAACATGTTAGAGGCAAGTAGAAAAAGAAAGTAGAAGGTAGATCTTTGGCCATGTTGTGGGCCATTTCCTAATGATTCCTTTATAATACACAATGTTATCAAACTAAGTCATTCCTTATCCTTCTAGAATTGAAGGATCTCCTTCATGCTCTACAAACATAGCCACTTTTACCTATTCCTTACAATGATATAGCTACATCAAGTTCATCCATTTCTATGTGTAATAAGAACTTATGCACCAACCATCGATCCCCCATTTGTGTTTCACATGGCCATTACATTCCCTATTGTCCTAATCTCCCATAACATCGAGATGTTTTGGTAGCATTTCATCAAGCATGTGTACCCACACCATCAATTTGACCTACATCAACCTCAAACATTCTTCAATATTCATCTACTATTTCCTATGTATCTACTCTATAAACACATTTCATAGTTTTCCTTGCACATTATGTGGGGTAGATGTTCACCCCACCTATCTGTGACCCTTAAAAAAAGAGTTGTATAGCCTTCCTCTAAGTCCATACGCCCTAATTTTATTGTATTAAATCATAAGGGGAGGTTACCAACTCTCAGTTCACTCTTACTAACTACAAATTAGCCTCTATATGGAACTTTAAAAGATATTATGGAACATGGGTTGCATATCATAACTAGCATATACCTTATTGCAAATAAATATGATGTGGCATTATGGGGCCCACCCCTTTTATATGTCATTTCATCATTTCCTTTCTGAAAGTTCTAGATCTCAGGAGCTCCATTTCTTGCCATTTGCATAATTTTAATAACACATCCCCACCCTATGCATTGGTTAATCCATCTCTTTACCCAAAAAATTCACCTCAAGGCCCCTCCCTCAACCATGCCACTAAATATGTGTCAAAATATTGTTTTAATTTTTCATGTCTTTACATTGTTGCACCTTTTCACAATCAATGCCTTCACTTGGGATTATTGGTTTTATATGCATAAGACTCCACATGTCACTCATTCCAATGCTCCAATGCACCTTAAATAAGGGGTAGTATCTAACCCTAGAGATATGTACTTATTCAAAGTGTCATAATAGGTACCCATTTTAGTTGTTTGCATTACTAGCTCACACCCATCACGCCAACCTTGAGGTCCCCTTTTCCAAACTTTGGATGCATCAATCACCCACTCTCCAACTATATGGTTGTGACCAGTCAATATTTTTTCCAACCACATGGATTTCCTCCTTATATATTATCCCTTTCATTATCATAATCCATTTTGCTTCATCCTTAGTACTAGGAACTTATTTATTTACATCCCTAAGAATTCACCTTAGGCTCCTCTCTCATAATATTGTTAACCCATCCTCTAAAGCTCTTAGTCATCACTTTAGTTGGTTATTATTAGTGCACCATCAAATTATCATTTTGCTTTTAATTTCCTCACCATTACTAGACCATCTATGTATATTTAACCTCTAGTAATCACCCCACCTTGAGACTAGCTAATGGCCCCCCCTCCTTATACAACATTTCCTTTTCTCCATTAGGGAATTCACCTTTTCTACGAGGAAATCCATTTCCATGTTTTCACATTCCCCTATTTCTTTTCGTTCATTAGAAATTTTACAAATATTACTTGGAATTAAACCCGTCCATCATCCATCATTTTCCCATTTTATAATTGGTGACAATCCTAGTCACCCTTTCTCAGATTATTACATTTATAGTTTCTTTGCTTGGTACCCCATAATGATCATCATTCGTGTTTCCCATTCTCATTACTATGATTCACCATTGTAAATGCACTTGAAAATACCATTATTCATATTCAAAACATTAACCTATCAAGTCTCTTCTTGATGGTCCTCCTCAATCCAAAATCTTGTTTTTCCCATTTTGTTTTAGATGTCACCATTTGCTCAACTATTAGTTATGCTCCATTTAAGGGATGTCAAAAATTTCCATTACATATTTGTTTACCTTGTCCATCATGACCAAATATCATCCCATGACAATTTGGTATCTATCTTAGCTATATTTTAATTCCCAAAGGTCCTATTCTCTTGGTGATTATGCCTTCCTTCATGTCAAATTTAGCTCACAAATTCTAGGAATAAAGAGATATCTTCATTCTAATTATCCTTCATAATGACGAAACTTTCATGGAACAAATAAAGTCACCATGTATCTTTATTTCCATTGACCCCCTTTCTATTTAATTTCAACACCTCTTCACATCAAGATGGGTCTTTCCATTTGGAAAATGCAGTTTCCAGTTTTAGTCGAAGACCCTTATACTTGAATGGAATTCATCAATTGAATATTTCCACATTCTTTATTATGTCAAGTTTCTAGGAATATTCTCCTTAGAACCATATTCTACTTTTGCTTCCGCCCCTGAGGGTGATGCAGATATTTACTTTAGCATATACTAGCTACCATTCCCTTTGGAATCATAGACAATATCATTCAATATCTTTTTAGTATTGTAATCATATTTATCAATCACGATGATGAGCATGAGACATTCCCAAATCATTTGTTTATTGTAAATAACTCTTTTAAGGATGCATGTTTTGTAGGTGTTTCCTTCTTCAACCCTTAAAAGACATCTTGATCTCTCTGGTCTCTCTCTCCATCAAAAACCTCATTTCAGAAGTATACAGTCAAGAAAACTATGATGTATTTTAGTTATACCTCTACTCCAATCCTCATACATCATGGGGAAATTGTTATCACCTACAATTTTGTCACACAACTTTACAAGTGATACCCAGAAAACTTCACTAATTCATCTAGACAAAGGTTACGAAAGGAAATTAATCAGCGTCCCAAAAGTAGTTGATAAAACTTTACAAAATTGGTGTTTTTCCATCTGCACAAATTTACAGTGCATGTTTTATGTGATTTGTGTGATCATCCCTTCCACAACCACATGTATATATAGAAAGTGATGGTTTTTTAAAGAACATGAGAAATCATGAATATTCTATCAGTGGGTAGGTACCATGTTCAAATAGACCAAGTTAGGGCTCTATAACATTTAAGGATAAGTATATGGACAACCCAAGGCCCTTATCATGTCTCCCTAAAGCATGGGAAGCCAACAATGGAATCATGCATCATTCAAACAATGAACTTGTTTTGAGAGAGCTTGAAGAAATCTTATAAGTATGAACCTTAGGTACCCATTTGAAGAAGAGAAAAAGTAGTGTTAAATGCAAAAATCTTGATAGAGTGCTTTCAAACTCTCAAGCTCTCTGCATGCACACTACACATTGGTTAACCTTAATCATGGAAAGATATTTACATTTCTTGACTGGGAGAGAGAGAACTAGCAAAGGATATCAACAAGGATCTTCCTTTGCAGGATTGAAGAAGGCTCCCATTAGTGTTTCATTTGCAAGATTCCATTTCCTTGATCCATTCTTCGTAAAGAGTTTTTATTCTAGTTGTATTTTTTTTGTTATGTGTTTGCTCATTTGTAAGGTAATTTATTCATATTTGAGTTCAACAAGTTTTATTATGTTATATGTTATTCACTAACCACCATTGTAACATTGTGTAGGTTTCAAATAATTTCATAAAAATTGGAATTTGGATCAAATATTCAACAAATAACAAAGTACACACCTAAATTGGTAATCAATTCATCAATTCAATTGTTTGCATAATTATTTTTATGAAAATATGGCATATACATGCATTCAATGATTTTTTTCAAGCATTGATGGATTCACCTAATGCATTTAATAATTTCTTAAATCATTTTCATTTTTTTAGTATTCCTATGAGAAAAGTCACAATTTCTACGTTTTATAATTACCCAAGCACACCTATTCAATACATTCTTGCATTGACATTTACAATACCATCTTCTAGGTTTATATTCCACCATAGTGAATTAGACGGTCTAGCTAACATTTTGACATATCCTCCACCCACTCTCCTACTAATTTCTCAATCATTAGATTCCTTCCTTTTCAATCCCAAAAAAAAAACACCAAGGACTAGAAACCTTTGGTGCTCTTAAGCGTTCCCCAATGTTGCAATCCAAAACATCGCACAGTGCTATAACATTTCCATAGCCATGCACATAAGGCTTCACACATGGCTAGTCTTGTTGGTATCCATTTCCATATTAGAATTGTATATCCTAACATACCTTGGTTATGACCCATGACCAACATAACACAACATTCCATTTGTTTTACATAATATGCATTTAACATTAACATTTTTCAAATAGATTTCCATGGCTTCCTACCATTACCATAACAAGTGGAATATTATTCCAAAAAATGCATTCTATGCATGTGATATCATCACTTCATGTATTAAACATGAGATAAGGGGATTCTTTCCTAAGTCCCCTTCACATTCATGCATAATAAATACATCAATTTACACCTATCTAGATGATATTAATTTTTTTTCTACTAATTTATTGCTTCTTGAAGGAGTTCATTTGCTTCCTCTAGTATAATTCTACTCAACATTTCCATGCCCACATTTTCTTTATATATATGGTTTTCATGTTTAGAAACTTCCTCACACTTACAACCATGCAATAAATATGATTTCTTAGGCATAAAATCCATCACTAAGTGTTGTCTACCAATATAATAATTTTATTCCATGCATAATAGAAGACTATTATTAGTCTACAACATGGTGTATACATGCTCAACAATATCACATGATATAATGCATATCTACATGTAACTTCATGCATTTTTTTTGTATGCATCCTAGTTCATATTCAATCCATGTATTTTATGCTCTATGTTTATCCAAAGATTCCCCTAAATCTTGATAGCATTTCTACTATATTTTTGATCCACTATGCCTAGTATTTTCTTTTAGCGAAACACCCTTTACCCAAGTTCCACTTCTCCCTTTTTTTCAACAAATACAATTCACTAATACTGCCACCTTATAGCTATTTCTTTTATGTAGACCACCTTGTACAAATTTTGTTCTAACTATATTTTTTATACTCTCTCTATACTCATGCATACATGCTCTCCTTATAATCCATTTTCAACAAAGTTACTCTTAACTATCATACATTCCCAATCCATGCTTCATGTTGATATATATTCCTTAGAATCCACCTCCTTGTCCAATTAGGACTCAAATTTGACCTCTTTAGTCAGTGCTTCATCATATTCTAATAAAAATGCACTCCCTCCTTCTAGCTTCATGTTGACTACTTGATAGGATTGATTCGTGGTATATTCCATCTTATCTTCAATGGGTACTCCCAACAATATATGGGATCTCAAGTGTTTCCCTTTCCATTTATATGGTTTCTTTTCAAATTCCATCTCGTTTGGAAAACTAATCAACATAGAACATATTCATCTTAAGAGAGAGATATCCATATATGTGGCTAGACAAAACTTCAAATTCTTAATTACAACACAATATTTATTTATCTTGAGTTAATACTATATAAATTGCTATATGGCCTTGTTATTTAATATCCAAATTGGTTCATGAAATCGAAAGACATCACATTGTTGAAGGCCCAAGATCTAGCATGAAATTATGAAGGAGGTTATTAACTACCAAGATGATAAATAAATGTGCATTCCCTCCATTCTTTATATCTTAAGTCATAGTTTGAAATATCAGAGTAGGGTCTTCAAGTTCATCTTTAATATTTGATAGCTTTCTCACCTTATCTATTTGTGGAGGGGTCTTAATTAACTCAATGAGAGGAACAGGAACATAAAACTTAGCCAAAACACTTGTCATGTTAGTTTTTAGTTGTACAACATGGTTCATATGTGATTTTGAGGGAGAATTAGTATTGATTTCCAATGGTGAAGGGTATCTAGTGCACTTCCTTATGGAAGGTTCAAAGTGGTTAAGAAGATTTATGTGCTTTGTTGCTTTTAGTATATTGCAAGTATTTTTATTTCTTGGGATTATTCTTCATCCATGGCATTTAACATTCTAATGTAGAAATTATAGTAGTCTAAAAATTCCTTTGTTCAATTAGCTAGATTTTTTTCTAGTGATAGTGTTGGTTTCCTATGATGGTATAGCATAAACGGAATTTAGATATTCAACTAATTTCATTCAAGACAAATATGGCCTTCACTTTCTTGGTTGTATGTATTAAAAGGGGTGTGGAAATCAAGAATTATTTGTTCAGGAGGTGGTCTACTTACATTTCATGTTTTATTTCGTATAGGTAGATTGGTATTATATTGGGGTATAAAAGGAAAATCTTTTTGTGGAGCCCTTTATCTTTCCAAAATGGTTATTTTGTTCAAAATTTTCATAGGATGTAAGTGGAATCAACATTACTCATAGCCCTAGGATTAGTCTTAGCCTTAACATGAGGAAAATTGAAGGTTTTTATCTTGAAATCTAATCTTTTTTCTTCAAACTAATTCTTGATCTTCGTCCAAGGTATTTGGGATCTTATCCCTTAGCATAAAATCAAATTTCCCTTCAAAAGCATGGGTATATTGCAAAATGATTTTAGTATCTAATGTCTTAAGTTCATTGAGGAGTTGTGTTACTAATATTTTAACCTTATATCAAAATCCATAACAAACTCACTTTCTCATTTTTAATATCAAGAAGTTGGGTTAGAAATAGTTAACCATATCTTTTATTTGCACACATTTATATGAAGGCATCATGGAAATATCTTTGAGACTTAATATTATTTTTAGGAAAAATATTATACCTTGATTGTGCATTTTATTTTGAAGATATAGAAAATTTCTTCATAACCACAACCTAATTTTCATTTGGGATAGAATGATAACCAAGAGTATTGTAGAATAAGTTCAAGTCCACAATATTAATGTTATTGTTGCTAGAAAATTTGTATAATACTTATCAAATATATGAAGGATACTATGACAATAACCTTGAATTCTAGATATTTCTAAGCCATTATAGGCATTGGTAATCCAAGGGTGAAAATCCATAAAAAAAAAATTGTATGATTAGAGAATAGGTTTCTTATTACATGAGATTTTAATTGGACTTTTCTCTTATATACATTTTATAGGATTGTTGTATCATGAAAAGGTCTTTGGTTGAAACTTCCAACTGTTGGGTTCTCTTGAGGTGGAGTCACAAACTAATAACATTGGGCTAGGATTTGGTGTAATATCATCAATAAAAGTTGAAGCATAAACTTCATATATCCAAGGAGAATGACCTAATTTTCTCTCATGACAGTGCCAAAATTTGCAAAGCCTTCTTAGGGTGCTAAGACTAGTGAAACATTAGAAGTGTTACCAATATCACCTAGGTAACAACTTCCCTCATTCTATTGAAGGAAAAATCCAACACAAGGGATTCTTCCCTAGTAGGATTTAGGACTCCTAAAGAAAGGCACAATCAACTCAAAGGCCCCCATATTTCTTGCACAAATTACCACCAATGGAATACATCAAACAAGGTGAGAAGAAGGTGGTTATTTAAATTAATTTCTAGATTTGATTAGATGTGGATATAGGATCTTTTAGAAGAATTATAATGTCAATATTTAATGCAAGGTGATCCCCAAACACTAGATATCAATAAAATACTAATGGTTGTTGCAAAACTTGTGTAAAGAATGATAAATTACAACAACTAAACAAGTTAAAATAATAGAAATAAATTAATCCTTTGTAATGAGGAATAATAAAGTAATATTAGGGATCAAATGATAGATAAAATAATTTATACAAATAAAAAATTATGAAATGATAAATGATAATCTCCCAAAAAACCTATAGATCCAATCCTAGTTTGGTTATAAATAAAATCAACAAGACAATTTATGATGTTAAGATTCTAAGGAAACTCAATGCACAAATATCAATATGTATTGGTATTTTATGGTTTAAAATGCATACATTCTATTAGAGAACCATATATTTACCATAAAAAGTAAAATAAAAAGGCAAATGCAGATATGTGATTTACTAAAAGGAAGACTAGTGCCAAGTATATTCATAAGTATATGGGATTAGTGAAGGAGTTCCTTGAAGAGATGTATATAGATCTAGGGTTTTCCATTACAAACCCTACAAAATCCACCAGATTGAATATCGTTCAAGGGAATTTACTCTACTATTAACCTTCCAATAGCTTTTAAAAAGGGGTTTGGTCAATAAGTAAAAGGAAAGTGTTGCCACCACTAGAGAAGTACAATTACACTAGCAGATTCATAAGAAAAGTCCACAATATAAAGTGATACCACTTAATAAATATCTCAATATTCAAAACCTTATAAATGAGCATCCATAAAAGTGTTAAATCCATCCACAAACAAACTCCACAAGAAGTCACTCTAACTAGCCATCCATGGCGATTTTACATAGAAGTATCGTAGAGAAGTAGCAATAGTTCTCCTCAAGTAGAAATGATTTAAAAATGAGAAGCTCTTAAATTATTTATTTGAGAGGTCAAGCACCCTTCTTATTAAAATAATAATATCCCCATAGTACTGAAATCCCTAAGAACTTACAATATTGTCTTTATCTCTTACAAACCCTAGAGATAAGGCCATAATACATAAAATACACTTGATAAAAGACTGGGAAGTCCTTAAATACCCCTAATGATGCTCCCAGAAGTGAACTAACGATGTTATAATACTAATTAATTCCTCCTAAAATAAAAAATTCATATATGTGGGATAAAATATCTCCAAGAATGGATGGCTCACTCAAAAATGGTGTGTAAAGGATCCAATATGAAACATCTCCCTAAAAAGGGTGCAATGTTTCATGCCTCAAATGAATATCATCTCAAAAAGGTGAAACATCTCATCAAAAGTGTCACATCATTGACTAGAAAGTGCTAGGACATGCCTTCAAGGGTGTAATGTCATCAAAATTCATAAAGTCCTCCAAAGGAAGTGGAATAACCTCTCCAAAGGAGGGATGGCCTCTATAAAAAGTGTAAGTATCCCCTCAATGATATCCAAAGGAATAAATCTTCATGTCCACATAATACACATGAAAAGAAAATCATCCAAGGAGGGGATCCATGTGCCTAAATGTGACATCAATCTAATGGATGCACATAAGCTAATGCTACATATAAAGCCATAACATATGTGAATCCCATTGGGCATATCACACTAGCATCATCTTCAAACTTCACCATAATTTATAGATTTCATGCCAATTTTTACGTTAGGTATGGGATGATCATCATTAACACCTATTAGGCGTGTCAGTACCTAAAAGAGTAATATTAACCAAGAAACCTATGGAAGAGTATGTGTAATGATAGAGGAAACTGTATGGATTTTAACTTCATGAATGATGTTATATAATCATGTATGGTTTATTAATATTTCCGTCCACATGAGCACCTTTGATGAGGTAGTATTTATACATTGAGATAGAGTTTCCTTGGCACTATGACTTGCTACCAATTTAATACCTTTTTCTTTTTTCTTTTTTTCTTAATTATCCATTTTCTTTTACTACATTTCATTGAGTCCCCTTTTCTTGCATATGCATGTTATTGTATTGGGGTTACGGATAGTTTCAATTAGTCTTATTTAGGTATGCATTTCATTACATAGGACTTCGGGAAATGGCCTCATAAAATAGGGGGCTAGATTTTATATTTGTATTTGCCACCATGGACCTTATAAGGAAGTTTTTAGATGTTATGAGGTTGAAATTATATAATTGAGTTACTTATAATAATTACTTCACAAGGAAGTAATTATTTTATCACAATTTCATAATTATAAAATAATGATTATTTCATAATTGAGAAGAAAGTTTAGACTGATTTGGGAAAATCTCATAATTGAACATGAAACTTGAGAAAAAGGTTCATAATAAAGAAAATTATCATTATAGATTGAAAAAAATCTCATAATTGAGCATGAAGCTTGGGCATGACTTATAATTTATTGGTTCAAATGACATCAAGTTTATCCATGATTTGTATCTACTTAATTCACATGCCATAAATCCTATCTCCTATAACTCCTAACACATATAAGAAGGGGCCAAATTTCAAGGTATATAGAGAGAGAAATTAGGTAAGGAAATTCTAGTTGAATACCTAGGGAAGCATCTTTGCATAATGTGGTGATCCTGACTACTAGTACATAAACCAAGGAGAAGACAAAGCCAAGGAATTGGAGTGGGTTGCATGCATATAAAGGTATAACTCATGTAGATTACCTCTTATATATATATATATATATACAGTGATTCCCTACCCACATACTATTGTTGATTCATGTTGGATCTAAATCATTTTGGGAGATTTAGATTAAATCTTATTTCTGTAATCTTGTATGTTTAGAAGAGATATTGGCATTGTTGTTTGTGTGTAGATTTCATGTGTAGAAGTGAAGAGCAAGGATGTAATAGGAAGAATCCATTTCTCTATCATCCTTAATTAGCTAAGATAATCACAACCTTCATCACATGAGGTATGGTTCTTTCCCTCTTTGTTTCCATTTAATGCATGTAAGGAAATTAAAGAATATATATAAGGACTAATATTACAAGTAATTTATCCTTTATTTTTTCAAATCTTGGGAAAGATCTGTATTGGAGTTAATTCCTTTATCCATAGGAAGAGATTTCATCTAATAAAATTGGAGACTCCACTACGGCATAACCCTTTGGATTTTTCCCCAATTTCTTCTTGAACCTTGGTTATTTTTGTTCCTTAAGTATTCAATAATTATTTATTTCTTATTTACAATGGTTTTCAACTAGGCTCACCCTTAATCCATTAAATTTAGGAATTATTTAAAGTTTATTTGAAAAGACAAAAAGGAGGAAAAAATGAGTAGCAACTTTCAGGTCATATTTTGTAACTTTTTGTACATAATTAAGAGATACATATATAAAGTCTCCTTTAAATTTAGCCCAATTATTTAAATAAATAAATAAAATTATCCAAATCGGTTTATAGGAAGTGGAGATATCGTTGATTTAAAATCGATTTATTTATTTATTTATTTTTTGGTGATGGAAACATAGATTTATTTCTATCTTATCTTTTAATAGAGACATATTTTTTTTCATAAGACCAAAACAATTGGGTAGGGAATTTTATTAGCTTTCTTTGGATATATGATATGTCATGTTTTTAAGAAAGATAGAGTGACTTTAGACACTTGGAGTTTTTTGTTCTCAAATGTATTAGTCCTAGTGAAATTATGACCTTATTGCTAGTAGGGATTTCCATCCACATTGAATCCTTCCACTTTCTCTTTTTGGGGCATACGATTAGTTTTATCTTAACCCAAGTTAGTCTTCCTAGTATTTCTATGTCCTTATCTACTACTAGATTTGTATTTGGTACAGGGATAAGTCAAAGCTCACAACCCCAAGATGGGTGCTTCCCAACCTACCTCCATTATCCCTATAGTTAGTGCACTTCCTTTTTATCTTGGAATAATAATCTCTAGGGAATATTCCAATGGGGCGTGTACCTATCCCTAGCCATGCTAGGGGTAGTAGTGTTTTTGGAGAGTCACACAATCATTGTGTAATTCATCATCATGAGGAATGCCATTCCTTGAAGGCTATAATGGTTTTGTTGGGGCACGAGGGCTTCATTGGGGGTGTTGAAATGTGGCAACAAGAATATTCCAATTTTAATTTGTCCTTGAATTAAAATTCAAATTTAGTCTCACAAGCTGCTTGAAAAATAATTAATTAATTCATCTCGAGTTAATTAGTTGGAGAAATTCAAGTTAGAAGTCTTTCTGAAGTCATGCAACAGTTATCCCTTAAATTAAGGAGATTATCCCTTAATTAAGGAGATCAGGTTGAGTTGTATTTGATTTGTAATTAGTTAGCTCAGTTTACTGATTTAAGTCCAGTTAGATTAGTTCCAAATTGTTTGAGGAACTAATTATGAGTTCAGTCAGTTAATGCATGCATGCATCCAGCTATTCTCTCATCATTAACTCATGCATGTCTATTCTGAGAAAGACCTAGTTGAGATTAAAGATAGGGACATTGTACTATCAGTTGCATAAATTTTCCTATAAGGAAAAATCATGCATGTAGAAGGAATTCATTCCTTGAGGATTGCGTAGTTTTAGAGGGTGTGAGATCAGTGTGAGTGATTAGTGTTACACATGGTAACAATAGTATCACCCAAGAAAAGCTACACTAGGAAATAGGAGCTTGGAGGGCAGTGTGGAGGACTAATGAAAAGTCTATTTTTCCTATGAACATCTGTGAGGATTGTATTGAGAGTTGGCTAGCTGTGAGAGCTAAAGCTTTGTGTAATTCTGAGATATTTCCAACTTGTATGATAATACAGATAGTGGGGGTTTTAGCTGAGGCTTTCCCCTGAGTATTCTTCTATGTTTCATGTGCATGGTTCTTCTTCTGGTTATATGTGTTCAACTTGATCTTGCTCAAATCTATTAAGCTTCCACAAGTTTGGTTGTAGAAGTATATTAAAGTATTTTTCTTTAGTTATATTGCATTATTAGGTTAATCTACAGTCAAAATTTCTACAGGGGGTGTAATATCATACCATGTGTGTTCATATTAAGGGATATATATTGAGGAAAAAATGACATAATATATTGAACATATAATAGGGGGTAAGGGTTTTTATATGTTGTTTATAAAAAATGGAGCTCAAAGTTAATGGAAAAATATAATGGGGTATAAAAAATGTTAATGAAAAATTGGATACCTATAATATTTAGTGAAAGTAGGGTTCTTTTAAATTGGGAAGGTGGATTGGGTTCTTATTGATAAGGGGTTAAATAAAATGTTTTTTATAATAATTTTCCAATGTGTTGTCAAATTAGGGGTATTGTTTAGTATGCCATGAACGCACATGTTATGTAAGAGGTTCATTGAGTGAAGCCCCTATGTCTTGGGGGAGGGGAAAAATAGTTTACGGGCAAATTCCCTGCTAGCAACATTTTGCTAGGTGTTATTCCTATGTATTAGGGTGTTTTTTCTTTGGTTGGCTACCCTTTTGGAACCAAATATATTTTCATTAGCAATCGTGCCTTCGAAAATTCCTTTGTACTTGGGGGCAATGTCCTAGGGGTTAATACTCCTTTTACCTCTTTATCTGGTCTAAGGCCTCAACACCTTGGGTCTACTAATCCCTTTAGAAACCCAACTACCTGTTGAAACTACATTATGGGAGGACCAAAATATTTGTTTGGAGTGTCATCTCTTCCTCTAAATCCTTTTTATTAGAACCAAATTCCATTTTTAGCATCAATTAACTTGCTATATTTAGGAAAACTTACAAACAATCCCATATGCCATGACATATGGTGGCCAGCTATGCTGTAACAGCCTTGGGTTAAAATTTCATGTAATTATGAAAATAATGGAAATTAGGAGAAAAGGAAGGTGAAAGGTCACAAGTTGCATGTGAGGAGGAAAATTAAGTAAAATAATAGAAAATTGAAAAAATTAGAGGCCTCATCAATAAAAAGACCTCAGAGCATCAATTGGTATTTTTTTGTCAGTCTTTCTTCAGTTAGTGTTAGAATTTGTCTCAAAGAGAAAAAATAAACAAGAGGAGAAAGAAAGGAAGCAAGAAAGGAAAGAAAAGGAAAAACAAGGAAATAAGAGGAACAACAAATAAGGACAAGGAAAGCAAAGGAAGGAAAGGAACAAGAAACTTCAGTACGAATACTTGCAGGTAACATATTGTATCTGCGATTTCCTAGCAGGTTTTGACATGCACGGTATGTGAATGTTGGTATTTGGTTCTTTTGTTGTCATTGGCATGGATTTTGTCGAGAATCGACAATGGATTTTTAGCCTAACCTTTCCTTTTATGGATAACCATGGTGTTATGGGATCGTTCTCGATTTGAGATTTGGATTGTGGACAGTTTTGGAATCTGGGGTGAGGTGGTCTCATGAAAATTCCCAAAGTCCTAGGAATCCCTTGATTGGTAATGGAAAGACAAATGGTCAAGCCTGAGGACGGAGATAGGAAAATTCCTCAAGGATGGTGAAGAAATTTTGAGGCATCCATACTCGATTCAGTTTTATGATCTCGACACCATTTTAGGTGTGTACAGAGAGTGTGGAGGTGGTTTAACCTTCCCTTGGTT
The DNA here is from genome assembly GCA_000404065.3 of Pinus taeda. Taxonomy (NCBI): domain Eukaryota; kingdom Viridiplantae; phylum Streptophyta; class Pinopsida; order Pinales; family Pinaceae; genus Pinus; species Pinus taeda. Next base: position 217,944 of record APFE031045225.1, read on the forward strand.
GTATTTGGATTGGTTTATCCCATGGGATCCCACATTTATGCTTTGAGTATAGAACGAGGTTGATTAGATGAAAGAAAGATATGGTTTATCCAATCTATGGTCGGGTGGAACGTGCAAGTCTCGAACTCAGTTGGTAATTGCCTATAGTTAATAAAACCTAAGTTTCTCTTTCTTTTGGTAAGGAAATGTAATGGTTATTATGTGGCTTTAGTGGTTGTTCTCTTATGGTTATTTATTTGGTTATGTATTGGTTATAATCATGGTTATATGATAGTTCTTAGTCATGACTCTTTTCATGTGTTTTTTCTACTCATAACTGAATAAATAATGAATGCAATACCTAATTGATGTTATGACATCTAATGAGAGAAGGTAGCGACCCTTCTTGTTAAACCTCAGATAATGTTTCAATCCCTTATGTTCAAATTTTCATCCATGACCTATAGGTTGCATATCTACCACGTGTTTGACAAAATGTCAGTCCTAGTCGAGGATGGTCAGGTCAATTCTTGGCTCCTGTTTACTTTATAAGCATTTTCTTTATGTATTTTATGATTTCTAGAAGTTTCATGGATTTTTGGTTAGAGGCTTAGCCCCAACCTTGGAAAGTATTTTTAATTCTCATAGTGGATGGCACAACACTGGCATAAAAAGGCCACATTCCCACTAATGTAGGCCTATGGGAGCGATTGGGAATCCATAGTTGTATGGAGGCCTTGGAAAGGGAGTGACTAGGGTTCTAGGTCAAGGAAAAGGTGAGTTGTCTTAGGCAATAGAAACCTGGAGGGGTTGGGTTACTCCTAGAGGACTTGTGGCACCCAAGGGAAGTCAGTAAGGTCTAGTTGTGTTGAATCCATTTCCTTAAGGTCATCTAGGAGGTTGAATCATATCATAGTAACCCTTCATTTCATGTTTAGCCGGGGTAAGCTGGTGAAAGTGGGAAGGTGAGAGGAGGTGACGTTATAGGGTGGTATTAGAGAAGGTTTCTCTCACTTTGGGTCATATCTGATACCACCAGGTGGTATCAGGGCATGGTTTCACTCTCTTTGGGTAAGTATGATGTTGTCAAGGTTATGGTTGCCATGCATGGGATCAAGGTATATAGTTGGTATGTTCATGCATGAAGTTGTTGGGATATTACTGATGTTATTTTATTACACAGATATGTTTATGATTATACATGTACATGATAATGTGGATTGATCTTGTAGTTGAGATAAACCTCCCCTGAACACCACTAAGGTATGTATTTGGTTTTAGTATCTATTTTGTTTATCTGACATGGTATACTTGCAGGAAGAAGAGAAATCAAAGATGACAAGAAAAATGGTATACTACAGTTTCCGTGACTCTCCCTAGAGATTAGTTGGGCAGCAAGGAGAAGAGTATTCTCCTCTTATATCAAATACATTGAGGATCTTGAGGGAAAAGATCAAAAGTTGCAAAGAAGACGACGTCAGGTTTGTTGAGGCTCAATAAATACTTGCAATGGCTCAAGAGAAGTAGGTAGAGGTTAATGTAACAATCCTTTAGAGATTATTAGAGTTACAGAGATAGGGACAGTTGAGGATTAGATAAGAGAAGGAAGAGCAAATGAATGTCAGTCCAAATAAAGGTTGGATAGAGGGGCCACAATAAAAGGTGGCAGATCACTAGATACACCTGACAGGAGGACTAGTATGTATGGGCATCATTCTAGTTCCTCATCCAGGAGACATTATTATAATCAACACCATCATCATTCTTATACGAGGAGGGAGTATTTACCTAAGGACTTCAAGAAGGTGAAGCCTCCTACATTTGATGGAGAGATGAAGAAGCCAGAAGATGCAGAGGCATGGTTGCTTGGAACGAAGGAATTCTTTAGATTGCATGGACATTCAGAGAACATGAAAGCCAAGATAGCCACCTTCAGTCTTAAAGGGAAAGCAGATATCTAGTGGGAGGATGTAAATAGTTTCAAGGGAATTCAAGAAGAAGGCTTGACTTGAGATGAGTTGAAGAGGATCTTCACAAAGAAGTACTTGTCAGAGAGGTATTGTGATGGTAGAGCTAAGGAGTTTTATGAGCTACAGATGGGTTCTATGATAGGTGATTAGTACACTAGCATTCTTAGAGTTGTTGAGGTATGTTCCATATCTCAAGGAGGAGAAGGCTAAGATTCAAATATCCATCAATGGATTTCCTGCAGCATATAGAGAACAAATTGAGTGTGATGAGCCTAGATCATTACAGGAATCCATTCATAAATTGAAGCATTTTTATGAGTAGACAAAGAGAAAATTTGAGCCTAAGCGTGACTTGAAAGGAAATGAGAAAGTAAAAGGAAAATCGCCACTGAAGCGAGGAAGACCTCAAGATGTAGGTGAGAAATAAAAATGTTTCTCCTTACAAGAGGTTTAGTGCAGTTGATAAGGGACACGTGCCACATCCTAGAGAGCAGTAGACTAGAGGTGCTAGTAGAGCACCATTTTGATGTTGGATATGTGGAAAAGATCATAGTAAGAAGGATTTTCCATTGTACCTGGGAGGTAGGCCTCAGATATATAGTTCTCATGAAGCACAAATAGTTGGGGATGATGGTCATAGTATTTTTCAGATTTATGCGGCTATGGAAAATAGGCAGTTGGATCACTAGGCATTTATTTCAGATGGAAGGTAAGATTTGTGATCAAGTTATATCTATTTTGATTGATCCTAGATCTAATTATAGTTATGTTAATCCTGACCTGGTGGATAAGTGTGGCTTGAGAAAAGAAGATCATGCAGAGTCTTGGTTGGTGTAGTTGGATATATGTATGAAGAAGAGAGTTCATCACTGGGTAAGAGCTTGTGCATTTGAGTTGAATGGTATGCCTACAACAAAACATTTGAATGTATTGCCATTGGGATCATATAGTATGCTTTTGGGTATGGATTGGTTGTATCTCCATAGGACCAAAGTAGATTGTTATGATAAGGCTATTGAATTCTTAGATGATAATGGAGAGAAAATAATCTTGCAAGGGAAGAAGAAGTCTACATCAACGAGGATGGTCATAGCTATGTAGGCTAAGCACAGTTGCAGAAAAGGGTGTGTTATGTTTTCAATTCATATTTCTAGTGACAAGGGTAAGGATGTTGAGGATGCAAAAATCTTTAAGAGGTACCCTGTATTGTAGCAGTTTCAATATGTGTTTCCAATAGAGATTCTAGAGTTTCCTCCACATAGGGAAGTATACTTTTCTATTGAGTTGGTACCAGGGGTAGCACTAGCATCAAAGGCACCTTATAGGATGAGCACTCTAGAGCTAGTAGAGTTGAAGTTGCAGCTGAAGGAAATGCTTGACAAGGGATACATCAGGCCAAGTGTATTGCCTTAGGGTGCGCTAGTATTGTTCATGAAGAAGGATGATACTCTTAGATTGTGCATTAATTACTGGTAGCTAAACAAGGTGATGATCAAGAACATGTATCCATTGTTGAGGATTTACGACTTGTTTGATCAGTTGAAGGGAGCAACGGGATCTACGATTAGGATACCATCATGTACACATAAAAGAAGAGGACATATACAAGACTACCTTCAGGACTAGGTATGGGCATTATGATTTTCTTGTAGTTCCATGCAGATTGACTAATGCTCCAACTACTTTTATGTTTTTTATGAATAGTGTGTTGCATATTTATCTGGACAAGTTTGTTATTGTATTCATTGATGAAATCTTGGTATATTCTACAAATGAGGAAGAGCATGTCAAGCATTTAGCAGCAGTGTTGAGATTGCTAAGAGAGCATCAATTGTATGTTAATCTTAGAAAGTGCAGTTTCTTTTAGATAGAAGTACATTACTTGGTGTTAGCCTCCTGCTCATAGCAGGTATTCACCTTTCGTGATCGACATATGTACAGACCAAATATGTCATGCTTTGCTTACAGCAATGTTCCATATTTGAATCCTCTGACAGTGAAACATTTTTATTGATATATGCTTGGTTCATTTTACTCTGGTTGAGAATGGCATCTGGCTGAAGACTAAGAGAAGTATCAAGTTCAGAATCCTCTTCATGAAATGAAGGTTCAACTCTGTGGTTGTTGTGAATTTCTGACTTGCTCAGAGGATGTATTCTAACTGAGGCAGATTCGCTGAGGCATCATTAGTTGGGCTTAAGACATTGGCACAGTTTAATGAGGCTTACTGTGTGCACTTCAGAAGCTACAAACAAGACCTTGACGACAAGTCTGAGGCAGACCTAAGGGCTTATACAAATATTGAAAACTTATTTTCTCTGGACAGACTTCAGATCATTGTTTAAGAAGTTGTTTTTTAAGGCAAAGACTTGAGCCCTTACCCTCTTTGAGACAACAACCATTGATGAATCTGAGAATTGTCTAGGTCATTTGGAGACATTCAATTGCATGGAACCTTCTTGAAGCATATTGTTAGAAGACAGTTACATTTATTGTTAGATTGAGACCAGTTCAACATCCTTAGCTATGAAAGGGGTGGTCTCATCTACAGCTGCAGATACAAATTTACAAACATCAGTGTGTGGTAGAAAAATACTTCATTAGAGCACAAGGTCAGATCAGCGACAGACATCTCCGGGAATCAATGGCTCTGTTTGCATAGCACATATGAGGCATGGAACTTGCTATCTGAATTGATTAAGGTATTTTTAAGTATGCAATTGGAGGTGGATATAGATAGTATTCAAGGAGGCAAATCTATAGTTTGGCAGTTAACATACTTTGACTTGTTATTGTTCATCTGAAGCTTACATCAACAAAAGGGGTTGTTGATATTTCACGATTGTAGAGAGTTTGATCATTGACATGCATACACTGCTTCAACTTCTATTGTCATAGATTTGTATCAGTACTGTCTCTTATATATGTCACTGGTATGTGTTAGTCTGGCTGAGTTTAGATGATATATGGCTGAGCAAGAATTGATCAGCTAGGGTCTGGTGCACTACTAAAAATATCTTGAGCTATGTATTGCTAGGGTTTATCTGTGCAAATTGCAAATTGAGCAGTATTGATGAATGCTGCCTATGTGGAATGGATGGGAATTTGATTTGTTGTGATGGTTTCCCTTCAGCATATCATTTTCAATGTGTTGGACTTTCCAAAGCTCATTTACCTGAAGGGGAAGCTCATATGAGGATTTACAAACAATCAATTCCCTTGGCTGCCGTGGAGAAGCTTTAGCCAGTATGACTTTTGTGGCGCATGTGACTGTTACAACAATAACAGAAGGTCAAACGCATGAATACAGAGTATCCTACAAGGAGGGAGTGATGGAGCAAGAGCCTCGCCCTTGTGCAGCAGTGAAAGGGACTCAGATAATGGTTGAGAACCTTTTCTATAATGTGGTTGCACGTAGAAAATCATTTAAAAATTTAAGTGGTGAATATGCACGCATTTTAGATGTTATTGGTTGGTATGCAATTCACAAAAATCAACGTGAGCTTTTCTTGTAAAAAGTATGGTGATAGCAGAGCAGATATTCACACCACAGGTGTGGGTTCAAGAACAGATGCAATCAGATCAGTTTATGGTCCAGCTGTTGCTCGTGAGCTTGTTGAAATAACGGCTTCAGATAATGATCCTTCCCACTCTGTCTTTAAGATGGAAGGGTTTATTTCAAGTGCAAATTACAGTGCCAAGAAAACTACAATGGTACTGTTTATAAATGATAGGCTGGTTGAGTGCACTGCATTAAAAAGGGCAATTGAAGTTGTATACTCTGCCATCTTACCAAAGGCATCGAAACCTTTTATCTATATATCTTGCTGCCACCTGAACAAGTGGATGCTGATCGGCGTTATTTACAAGCTAACAGCCTTCAACGGAGTCCAAAGAGTACATACAGTTCCCCAAGTTCTCCTACACAAGGATTATTCTTAACACCACCCAGGAATTCTCCATCTTCAAATGCTTCTATTGATGAACAAATTGATTCTGCTTTTCCAGGGTATGAAGCTATTGCCAACAGGTCAGAAAAGTGCTATATATTCTGCACTATATGGATCAGTGGAATTGTACTTACAGGTGCATGGTTTGGAGTTTGGGGAGTGAGCTATATGGATGGTGAGAAAGATGAAGATTGCCAGCGATTAAGCAGTGCACAGGCACTAGAAAATGAGATGTTGAATTTTGATAATTCTCAAGCTGTTGTGAATAGTGCTGTGACCGAAGGTGAAACTGCAAATTTACAAAGAGAGTTTGATGCTGCTAGAGAGAGTTTCCAAAACATTCCTACAGCACTGCGTATGATGCCTAAAATGGACCCATGTGGTGTATATGCAAATGACAACCTAAGATTGGATCAACTTGAAGTATATGGATTTAATTATGATTATACATTGATTCATTACAGTGGCAACTTACAAACATTAATCTATGATCTTGCAAAGGAGCATATTGTCAAAGAGCACAGATATCCCGAAAGCTGCTTACAGTTTCAGTATGATCCTGAGTTCCCTATAAGAGGGCTATTTTATGACAAAAAGAATGGATGTTTATTGAAGTTGGACTTTTTCCACAATATCGAACCTGATGGATGCTACTATGGGCACCGTAAGATGAGCAGGGAAGAACTTGAACGCATTTATGGAAGCAGGCGTATAAGCAGAGATTATGTTTCGAATCTTGTTGGGCTTATGGACTTGTTTTGCTTTAGTGAGGCATGCCTTATGTCAGACATTGTTCAGCATTTTGTTGATGCAAGGTTGGACTTTGATGCATGTTATGTTCTTGAGGATGTGAAGCGTGCAATTGGGTACGTTCATCAAAGTGGGCTTGTTCATAGAACAATTCTTGCAGGGCCAGATAAATATTTGGTGAAGAAAGCTGCAGTGTTGAAATTCTTGAGGACACTAAGAGAAAGGGGGAAGAAACTCTTTTTATTGACAAATTCACCATTCTATTTTGTAGATAGAGGGATGCGCTATATGTTCCAGGATTTTGGACTTAATGGGGATTCATGGCTTGACTTGTTTGAAGTGGTGATTGCTCTGTCTGACAAACCAAATTTCTACACTTCAGATCGGCCTTTCAGGCGCTATGACATGGAGAAGGATATTGTAACATTTTCAAAAGTCAATGCATTCCAACCTCATACAGTTTATTATCATGGATGCTTGAAGTCCTTCTTAAAAATTACAAAATGGAAAGGATCTGAGGTTAAACTGCGCAGTACTTTCCCTTCAATCAGACGGCGGAGAGAGATGCACCTTGATCGGATGCATATCGGGCGGGGTGAGCTGACCCATCGTTACCTTCCGATGGATGTCAGGTGCTTACGTCATGGGGACGTCATGGGTGGACAGATGTCAGCATCGGACCACCATGTCCGGAAACCACTTCGGCCCGAAAGGTGGTGCGATATCTTCCTGCCGGTTTAGATTTGCCGTTGGGTGGTTTTCTCCGAGCGTTGACTGCTGACGGGCGCGCACGGTGAAATTATAATTTCAACAAAAGGCTGGATGGCGAATTGCTGCTTCCAAGAAACAGTTAGCAGACTGCCAACCATCGGTGCAAGCACCTTCAGTTGGCAAGAAAAGCAGCTATTGAGATATTGAATGAAGGTGTCCCTACGAATAGCCAAATCGTTGTAAAGAGGATGGGCGATCTTGATCCAGAAGCATGGAGAGGGGCATGTCAGAGAAAGTTCGCTTCTTACTAGTTCGGAGCATAAGTAGCAAAAGAATCCCTGGTTCAGATAGGCAGATATACTAAATGGACCGAGAATCCCTTCCTACTGCACGGCTTTTCTTATTCCTCTCATTTTTGCTATTAATTTGTCCGTCAGATGTGCATGGAGCGTTGGCACCTACGGAGCTCAAAAAATGCATATGCTACAATGATGTACATAGGGACACCGAGAGACTATGAATTCTATGTTGCTATCAGGGTTATGCTTCGATTGCTCATTCGGCTTAGAGTGCATGCTGACCTTGTGGTTATTGCTTCCAAGGATGTTCCTCAGCAATGGATAAGGACTCTATAGTCAGATGGGGTTATAGTTAAACCTGTGGACAATATAGAGAATCCTTACAGACACCAGCCTGGATTCAACAAATGGTTTACTCTAACGCTGAATAAGCTGTATGCGTGGACCCTAGTAGAGTATGATCGCATTGTCATGCTTGATGCAGACAATCTTTTCCTGCAGAATGCGGATGAACTTTTCCAGTGTGGGCAGTTCTGTGCCGCCTTCATTAATCCCTGTATTTTAATTGGCAAACTAAGTATGCGGAGATGCACTCTTTATGGGAAGATTATTTAAGGGACCCTTCATGGTATCCGTTTAAGGTTGTACCAGTGCTTGGAGATACAGAAAAACACGAGCTTGTCGTGAATGAGGATGATGAGAAGTTGAGAGACCTCCGTATTGAAATGGGGAAAGAGGTGTGTGGCACTGTGATTGTAGCTTTGAAAGAATTAAATGAATACAATGAAAGCGGAAGATATCCAATACCAGAGGCGTGGAATAAAGTGGAGAACAGAAGGACAGCCAGCCACCGCCACAATCTAAAAAGGCAAAAAAATATTTGTTAAATCTATGGAACCGCCTAAAGGATTCCTGGGCAGTTATTACACAGTTATCACCAAATAGCCAACGCATCACAAGAAGTGACCCATACTTAAACTCCTTTTTTATACTGCTGCCTCCAGCGCCGCTTAGATATTTCTTGCATTTATTTCAGTACAGTTTAGGGTAGAAGTTGTGTCTCCATCAGATCGATCTGAGATCTGCTTGTAATAGATATTTTGCCTATTTAAACAACGCTGTTCATTGTTCAAGGTGTGAGATGTTTTGATCGTTAAACTCATTTGAGGTTTGCTGTGTACGCTCCAAGAAATTCAATGAACAGAGCTTGCTGGAACATGTGTGTTTGGACTGTTTAAATGTGTATTTGATGGCTGAAGAATAGGATTGCAGAATTCTCGTGTTTCCTCATGGACTAATAAGTTTTCTCATCTCTTTCTACAGTTGCTATGTTTTCTATATCGTATTTGTGTCATGATCTAATTGCCGGAAGGAAGAATAGTTCAGCTCTACTTAGCTGTGCTCTGCATTCTGCTTTTTCTCAATGTTTTCTTTTCTAACTAGCCTTATATGAATTCCTCTTAGGCTCATATTTGCACTAGTTTCCTCCGTATATGAATATTGTTGTAGGAATTTTTAATTGCTCCTATAGGATATTTCATTCGCATTCCCTCTGTTAGCACGAATGAAAATTACTTAGCTGTCTTTCATTCCTTGACATCCGTTTCATCCTCATTCAAACCTGATATTATTCCTTGTGCAACTATCCTGCTCTGTAGTCCCTTCTTTGCCAAAGAAAACACATCCTTCAGTCCACATCCTTGACTCCATGCCCAATGTTCTAAACCTCTTGCGTTTCGCATGCCTACATTGCCTGAATAGATCATTCATCCCGCCAAACTCAAACAAAAAACCATGTGCATAATAACTAGCCTGAAATCATTTCCTAAAACAAAGCTAAATCCCGAAGAGAGAGCCCTCTCTGACTGCTGGTAGGCTAGGACTGGCAGTCCAAAGCTTGGTCTGTGGTTACCTCGGCCGTATCCCTTAAGGAGCAGGGGACAACCTGAGTGTTAACACTTGGGACATGTTGTTTCCAAGAATGGAATAACAGTAGATCCAGAGAAGATAAAAGCTATCATGGAGTGGGAAGATCCTAGAAATGTGGATGAAGTCGGATCATTCATGGGCTTAGCAAGTTACTACAGGAGATGAATATGGTACTTATTGGACCGGACATGTTGGCAAACATGGAACAAGAAATGTGAGTTATAAAGAAGAATTTAAAGGCAACTCAAGACATGCAAAAACATTATGCAGACTAGCACAGGGAATTTAAGGAGTTTCATTTTGGGGAGCATGTGTATTTGCACATCAAGCCTAAGAAGATCTCCTTGAGGATAGGATCATATGCCAAGTTGGAAACATGGTATTATGGGCCTTTTGAGATCCTTGAGAGGATTGGACTAGTGGCCTACATACTTGCACTTCCTCCGACAGTGAAATTCCATGATGGTTTTCATGTTTCATTGCTTAAAATATATGTAAAGGATGTTGATCATGTTATTGATTGTTATGTATTGTAGGTGGAGCAAGAAGGATAATTCCATATGGAACCCCAATGCATATTGCAACAGAAACATCTTGTGCTCTGGAATAGAGCACTCGAGCAGGCTAAAGTGCAGTGGAAGCATTTTGGGCCCGATGGAGGTACATGGGAGATGGTTGATCAGATGCAGGCTATATATCCTACATTGTTTGTCGGTGAAGGAAAATAAGTCTTGCTATTTGTACATATTTATTTGTGGTTTCTATTGTAAATACGGCAATGAGCTAACTTATAAAGCTGCAATATGGTATGGTTGTCACGTTGTCGTATTTTACATGATGGATTCTAGTTTGAGTGGGATGTTATTGTAAATACTACAATGGGTTGGGTTATAAAGATCAATAAGCAATATGTTCTTTCTCTTCAGTGTTTTTCCTAGGTCTAGGTGTGGTTTAACACCGAGGATGGTGTTCCCCTAAGGGGGATGGGTCTATAACAACCCTGGTTTAAAAGTTCTTGTAATAAAAGTTAATAAAGGTAAAAGAAGACCACGGGAAAGGGACACTTATTCCAAGCTAAATGTTGGGTAAATATCCTAGTGGGCATCACTTGTTGTGTTTTATGGCTAAGGGGAAATTAGCAAAGGCAATGGCTAAGGCTTTAGAAAGGAAAAAATGTATTTTTAGCACATTATTTTATGAAAATAGTGGAAATTAGGAGGAAAGGAAGGTAAAAGGTTGCATGTGAGGAGGAAAATGAAGGAAAATAATGCAAAATTGAAGAAATTAGAAGCATCGTCAATAAAAAGGATCTCAGAGCATCAATTGGTAGCTTTTTGTCAATATTTTGTCAATTAGTGTTAGAATTTGTCTCAAAGAGGAAAAAGCACCAAGAGGAGAAAGAAAGGAAGCAAGCAAGGAAAGAACAGGAACATCAAAGAAGGACAATGAAAGCAAAGGAAAGCAAATATCAAGATGCTTTAGGGGGAATACTTATAGGTAAGAGACTGCGTGTGTGATTTCCTAGTTGGTTATGACAAGCATGGTATGTGCATGTTGGTATTTGGTTCTTTTGTTATAATTGGCATGGATTTTGGTGGGATTTGATAGTAGATTTTTAGCCTAGCCTTTCCATTTCTGGATAGCCATGGTGTGATGGGATTATTTTCGGTTTGAGCTTTTGATTGTCAGATGGTTTTGGAATTTGGGGTGAGGTGGTCTCAGGAAAATTCCAAAAGTCCTAGGAATCCCTTGACAAGTAATGGCAAGATACACAATAAATCCTGAGGGTGGAGTCCAGAAAATTCCTCAAGGATGGTGAAGAAATTATGAGGCATCCAAGCTTGATTCAGTTTTGTGATCTCGACACCAGTTTAGGTGTGATTATGGTATGGAGAGGGTGGAGGTGGTTTAACCTCTACATTCCCTTAGTTTTCTTTGGATTGGTTTATCCCATGATATCCCACATTCATGCTTGGAATATGGCATGGGGGTGATTGGTTGAAAGAAAGATATGGTTCAACAAATATATGGTCAGGTGGAATGTGGAAGTCCCAAACCCGGTTGGTAATTTCCTATGGTTAATTAAAGAAAAGTTTCTCTTGCTTTTGGTAAGGAAATGTATTGATTGTTATGTAGCTTTAATGGATGTTCTCTTATGGTTATTTATCTAGTTATATGTTGGTTATAAGCATGATTATATAACAATTCTTAGTCATGGCTCTTTTCATGTTTTTTTTACTCATAACTAAATAAATAATGAATGCAAGACCTAATTGATGTTAGGATGGCTAATGAGAGAAGGTAGTGAGCCTTCTTGTTAAACCTCATTACAAGTTTTCAATGCCTTATGTTCAGACTTGCATTCATGACCTATAGGTTGCATATCTACCAAGTGTTTGATAAAATGTCAGTCCCAGTTGGGGCAGTTGGGGATGGTCAGGTCAAGTCCTAGTTCCAAATTTGGTTTACAAGCATTGTCTTCATGCCATTTATGAGTTTTGGAAGTTTCATGGATTCTTAGGTAGAGGCTTAGCCCCAACCCTAGAAATTAGCCTTAAATATTGCAATCATTGGCACAACACTAGTAGAAAAAGGCCATAGTCACACTGATGCAGACCTATGGGAGTGACTGGAAACCCATGGTCACATGGAAGCCTTGGTAAGGGAGAGACTAGGGATCTAGTTCAGGGGGTTGGTTGTCTTAGAGGCTAGACACCTAGAGGGGTCAGGTTACTCCTAAAGGTCCTATGGCACCTGAGAGAAGTTAGTAAGGTGTAATTTTGTTGACTCCATTTCCTTAAGGTCATCTAGGAGGTTGAGTCATATCATAGTAACGCATCTTCTCATGTTTACCCTGGATTAGTCGATGAAAGTGAGTAGATGTGAAAGGAGGCGATGTTACATATGTTTGTTAAGTTACCTTTAGACATTCTAAAATTCAATGGAAAGTCAAGAAAAAACCCAACAATGCACATTACCACTTATTTCTTATTATGTTTATCAAACAACTACATTTGTCAATGGGTAGTAATGAAGTTAAGGGAAATAATTGAAGAATTTAGTTACCTACCTAAACATGTTACATGTTAAGTTGTTCATTCCTCTAACTTATACATACATAATCTGCAACATTGAATTAATATGGACTTTGAAATATCTTATTTGTGTCTATCACTAATTTTTTTTTGTCATTAATATGTTTTTGTTTTAAATATTACATGTCAACTAAATATAAAATGAATTACACATCATATAATATCAATAATATTATTTTCACATGCCATGTGTCGATTCTATACTAAGTAGTGAAGGAATTAGATATCTCCACATACTAAAAAATAAATTTATTTTTTTTACTTTCAATTACTTTATCTCTCTAGATAAATTTGAAGTCAAATTAATGTGGAAATTGAAGTATTTTATTTATGGCCAATATTGAATATTTTTTCCATTACTATTTTTAAATTTATTAATGTAAATATTATTTTATTATTTTAAATGTAATGTTATGGGGCAACATCTCCATAGTTTTAGGCTCATGGGCACATCTAAGCATAATAAAAATAAGAAATGTTGTATTGAATAGTATTGACCACATTGAATTTTCGTTAATGGGTAATCTTCTTAAGTAATCTTCTCGACAATAATGTTGAGATGATGAGTCTTGTTTGTGACTCGAAAAGTAGAAACTTAAAAATGACAACTGTGAATTTAATTCTAGAACATGATTCTTCTAATCTCAACCACAGAAATCTACAAACAATGGATAATCTTCTCTATATTTCATTTTTTGGTAGAATCCTATCCAACTTGATGCTTATCATGATAAATTTGAGTGCCTTTGTTTTGAGACAAAGAAACGTCAGGGGTGAACTAGAAAACCAGAGGAATGGAACACCATAGTATATGTTTTGCATATGCTAGAATCCCTTAAGAGGGAAGGGTGTCTAAAACATAAGAATATTAGGGGCTTATCAATTCTAGAGTGTAGACCATCTTGTTCCAAAAAATATTTTACAAAATATATTTATGGCTATTAGATCTCATTTCTAGAACCATTTTTCATCTTGTAAATGATAAGAAAGGGCTCATCTAAGTCCAATTCATTCTAGTTGCCAAGATTAGAGTGATCATGAGTTGTAGTCTCATCCTCTGAAATATATAACCTATTTCTTACCCAATGAAGCATGAAAGTTAAATTGTTTGATCCATATCAACTAGGCCTTCTAAAATTTTAGCACTTTTATTAAATGTTCCTTATTTGAGGACAATATGATTAACAAAATGTTTAAAATCTTCATCATGTTACCTATAGAAGTAATGGAACACTTCACAATTGGAGGTGCGAAACAACCCTCTTTATAGACTGATGGATCAAGAATAAACACTGGAATTGGCTCTTGAGGAATCTCTGTGGGGACCAATAATTTTTCATATCGATCTAAACCTTTTTCTCTACTATAATTATTTTCTACTTCATTGTTATCATCTTCTTTGAATTTTGTAGGAGATGGTTTCTATATGTGTATGTGTATGAATTTAAGTCACTTTAAATGTTTAAGAGACTAAATACATAAAAACAATGAAAGCTAGAGGAAATGAATTATAATGCCCTCATATGCAATATACTATGACTCATTTTATGAAAGTAGTCAGGATTTTTAAAATGATCTAGATAGTGTCTTTCCATATGTTTATCTTAAATTTCAAAATGTATTAGGACATTTTTCAAAAGGATTTCAAGGGAGTTGTTTCAACTGATATACTAGTATAATAGAATCTTCCTTCAATATTGTTGCAACATAAAATTTTGATGTCATTACAAAACTAAAGCTTGCAAAAATGCATAAATCAAAAGGCTACATAATACATACATCAAAATATTTCTCAACTAATCTAATATAATTTCATGTCTAATTGAATATTTAAATGGTAGGAAACTCTGGGGATTTGTGTGTTACCAATCTCCTTCCATGCAAAAAATATCCTTTCCCATCACAATGGTTGAGGAGGAAACAAGTACTTAGAAAATATATGATTATCCTCTTGAAATTTTTTATAGAGATGTTGGAAACACCTATAAAATAGTATTTCATTGAGTTTCTAATAGAATCATTTATCAAAAAAGTTTTTGGTCCTAAGTAATTAGCAAAGGAAATATGTAATCGGATATGTACCTAGAAGAATACTAATGCAAACATTGTAGAATAGATGAATATTTGTGTAAGAATTTCATTCCAATCTCCTAAGGTTTAAATATCAGGAATGTTTTTGTATCATATCATCCAAGACATTAAAATTAATGTGGTTTACATATTAAGGTGAAATATCAATAAAGAGTTGAGTTCGATTGATAATATATTATTTCTTGAATATTAATGTGTAAACAAAGGAAGCTACAAGTTTATGAGATCTAGAAAATTATTTAAATGGAAATTGAGATTTATATTTATAAATATTTCAAGTGATCAAATTATTTTTATTTTTGAAACCCTAAGTCTATTTTTAGAAATTAGCTATGTAACAATAAATTTAGTTTCTAAAAGTTAGAGAAGATAAAGAAACAATTTAGAGAACTAGGGAGGGGTTAGAGTTTGGTGCATTGTGGGAAGGCTAAAGTGCTCAAGGCCATATGGCCATTTTACTGCAAAAATCCATACACCAATTAGTGGATTCACCACTCACCATGTATATTATGTCTTCCTTTTCTTTGTATATATATTTGTCCTTTGTTTATCAACTATATCTTCTTCTAAAGTTGAGATCGCTTGTAGTTTTTGTTGCAATCATCATGAAACATATTACAAATTTGATCTAATTATTTTATTATGATTGTCTTAAATATTGGATTAGTGGATTATCCAGTGAAATACATGTTGTTGTATGGCCTATCTTGGTAGATGTTTCAATTTTCTAAGTGATTTGTCTTTAAAAATTTATAATGGGTCTGGAATTTAGTGCTTCATATTTGTGATAAAGGTTGTATTTCTGAAGAATCAATATTTTTAGGGTTTTTCATTGCTAGTAGTTATTGGATAGAAATTTCAATTGTTTCTTGCAGAAAGTGAAATCTATTTAAATATTTCCAATATGATTCTTTTTTGTCTAGAGAGATTCACTACTACCCTCAATAACCCTCTTTATAATTACTACCTAGTACCAAGGAGTACTTATGATGATTCCTTTAGTATCTGGGACTCTTCTTTTATATCATTCATTTATATTTTAATGCATGTGTGCAATGGGATAAATGCGCACATTGAAAGGTGTAGAAATTCCCACCTGTAGATCACTTGATAATGCAATATACTAAAGCAAAATACTTGATCCACTTCTACAACCAATTTAGCTAAAGCTTGATCGAATATGAGCAACATCAATAAGAACATATATAACTAATATGGAGAAATCAATCACACATAACACAAAAGAAATATCCAGGGGAAAGCACCAACCTAAAACCCCAACTTTGTATTATCACAAAAGTGGAAATAAGTTCAGTATTACAAAAAGAAATAGCTCTCAAGCTATCCTGCTCTCTCTACAATACATCTGCTGCTCATAGATAGTCAAAGGCCTCTATCAAACCTTATCCTCTGCCCTCCAAGCCTCCTATTTCTTTATGCAATTTTCCATGGGGTCCAATGCAGCCACTTGTGTGAATTTGCCTCTTCACACACTCACTAACCTCTGATCCAACTGCGCAATCCTGAAGGAGATAAATCCTTCTCCATGGATGAGTTTCCTTTATAGGAAAAATCCATCAAACTGATAGTACACTTTGTTGAAAAGTGTGCAACAATAAATTCTGGTTGAGAATGCAACAAGATGATGGAGCTTAGTGGAAAGGAGTCGCCTTCACTAAGTGGTCCCAAAGGCAAGTTTTGGCGCAAAGTCTATTTTTAGACTATGTTTATTTTTAGACATATGGATCATGTCTATGAGTTGCAAGATGTTGTTTATGGATGATTGGTCATGTTGGGAAAAATAGATGGACTTCTAATTTTTGGATCACTTGGTGTGATAAGAGTCTATTTTTAGACTGTTAGGTAAAAATAGAAACAGTCAAATATTATTAGCCCTTAGTAATATTTGGACTCTAAACTTTATCTTATTCTCTTGGAGCACTTCAGTTGGAGCTACAGATGTGGCACATGCAACTGCTTGAAGGAATCATGTGGTTACCTATGGTTTGACTGAGCTATTGCATGAAGGACTTCAATTAGAACTCAAGTGGTTGAGTTCTATGGAGTTAGATGAGCAGTTAATGGAGTTGTGTTTAGTTGACTCAGTTGAACTAGTTGTATTTAGTCTAACTGGCCAATAGACTAAGTGATGAGTTGTGTGAATTAGTTATTAATTAATTCACTAATTATTAACTCATAATGCAACTGAAGAATACATCAGTTAACTCAGTGCATGGACAGTTCAGTGGAGACAAGTGTTAGAGGTAAGTGAAAGGGTGAGTTGTGACTATCAGTTGTGCATGAGATTTGCACATGCAATGGATTGAGTAATGCCAATGAGGCCAAGGAAAATTGTAGCTTGTGCTCGTGTGATTTTTCCAGGTAAATACGAGTTTTCTTGAGCCATTATCATTCATTCTCATGCAGGTATTGCGTAGTGGAGGCAGGCAAGCAGCGAAGGAGATTTGGAGATCAGATCTAAGCTATATTGTGTGTAACAGGTGGAGATAGTGCTGGTACTTGCGAGGAGTATTGTACTATGTCATGTTAGATGTTCTCAATGAATATAATATACAGATAGTTGGGGTTTTTAGCGAGATGCTTTCCCTGGGAAAATACTATGTTGATATGTGTGATTGATGCTTCTATGTGCGCATGTTATTGTTTCTGCTTCTGTAAATTGATGATCAACGTAGAGGAGGTTATGTATTATGCATGTATTTCACAATAGTGTATAATTGAGATAATCTCTGTGAATATGTGTCATACTATTCAAAATTTCTACATGGTATCAGAGCCTAGCTGATTTGTAGAAGAGATTTCTACATGATATCAGTGGAGAATTGATCATCGGATCTATTATTCAGAAAGTGTTTACATTCTATTTCTTCAGGCAGAGTCTGTAATCGGGCTAGGTAGCCTCTGGATTCATCCTTCTTTTGGAAGGTGAGATATCCGGTGAATTCCCATACAGTCGATCTCTGTACAAGAAATACTTTGTTCTCACGAATTTTAGATCAGAAGCGGTTGAGTTTTTGAGCTAGTGGAATGGCGCTCAAGGATAAACTCATAAACATCTAAGTGTGAGAATGGAGACAGTATGCTCCAGTATCTCACGAAGTTCACCCAATTCCGGGATGAGTTGGGAAGTGTGGGGGTGACTATCGATGATGAGGATATGGTGAGTCTAGCACTCCTTGGCCTTCTTGAGAGCTGGCATAGCTACCAGGACTTGGTGAATGGAAGGGGAGAAACTACCAAATTGGGAACGACTATGGTCAGATTTGATGCAGGAGGAGATCAGACGGAGCACCAGAGACAGTTCTTCACCGATGCATGATGAGGAGAACTGTGCCTTAGTGAGTAAGGCAAAGAAGGGGAAGGGGAAGGTTTCTCTTTCCGAATCTAGTTCTTCCAATGATGGGAAGAAGGTTGACAAGTCGAAGGTGATATGCATTCGTTGTCATGAGTTGGGCCATTATGCTACTAATTGCCCAAAGAAGAAGTCCAAGAAGGGATCTGGGGAAGGATCTAAAGGTGAGGCACTTGCTTCACAGTTTGAGTTGGATTTCACACTCTTCGCATGCATGGTTTCGTGGAGCTTCTTTCCACATGACTGGTGACAAAAGTTTGTTCAGTACTTTAGAGGAGAAAGATTTCCAGATAGTCATAGGGATGGGTAATGATGAGAAGTATAGTGTCTCAGGTGTAGGCACAGTTATTTTTCAGAGGGAGCATGGATCTCAAATTACCTTGACCGATGTCAAGTATGTACCAGGACTGAAGAGAAACTTAGTGTAAATCATGGTGCTGGAAGACAGAGGCTATGATGTAGTCTTCAGTAAGGGAAAGGTTTTCCTTAGACACATCATCACTAGACAGGTGAAGCAGATTGGTTCATGGGTCAAGAACCTGTATGCTCTTGACGTTCAAGATGCATGCAAAGCCTTGAGCAACAAGGAAACTGATGGAGACTTGGTGGTTGAGAGGGAGAGTATATTACCTTTCAACATGCAGAGCCAGAAGAAGTCTCAGACAATTATGGAGGAGCCACGATTGGTGCAGCAGCTTCAGGAGGTTGTAGAGCAACCACAATAGGGGGAGCTGAGTGGGGATCGAGTAGAGACATCTACTCATGCAAAGACCTCCAGTAGGAGGAAACTTTGAGCCAGGTGGGTTGAGGGATCACATGTAGCCCTCCAGGTAGGAGGTGGGGTGATGTGGATTGATCGTCCCAAGGAGGAGGGGCATGATCCTTGAGGTACCCAACCTCTTGGATGAGACCTTGCTACAGGAGCCTCGATGTGGAGTAGCAGGAACTGACTGATTGAGTAGAGACAGATGTGGATGAAGCAGCAGAGACAACGACAGTGCAAGGAATCCTAGGACATCGCATAGCATGCAGGCTGTAGCAATGCGAGAGGCACAAGTGTTTTGCACAGTGCTAGGTGGCACACAGAGGTGTGCAATGGTGTGAGATGCATGGATATGTTGTAGTAGCACAGATGTCAGAGAGGGATCACTTTTCAATAGCAGGTACAACTTCAGCATTAGACTATGTTCCTAGCCCAACAGAGTGGTCAGTTGGGAGTGTTTTTGGTTCCAAGTGTTGTTGCAGCAAAGTGGACCAGGCAGATGTGTTGCATGCAGAACATTCCAGAGTTACAAGATAGGGTTTTAGAGGAAGCCTTCCTTATTGAGAGGGAGTGTTGAAAAGTGCGCAACAAGAAATGCTTGTTGAGTGTGCAACAAGAAATGCTTGTTGAGAATGCAACAAGATGATGGAGCTTAGTGGAAAGGAGTCGCCTTCACTAAGTGGTCACGCACGCAGGTTTTGGCGCAAAGTCTATTTTTAGACATATGGATCATGTCTATGAGTTGCAGGATGTTGTTTATGGATGATTGGTCATGTTGGGAAAAATAGATGGACTTCTATTTTTTGGATCACCGCGGTGTGATCAGAGTCTATTTTTAGACTGTCAGGTAAAAATAGAAACAGGCAAATATTATTAGCCCTTAGTAATATTTGGACTCTAAACTTTATCTTATTCTCTTGGAGCACTTTAGTTGGAGCTACAGATGTGGCACATGCAACTGCCTGAAGGAATCACATGGTTACCTATGGGTTGACTGAGCTATTGCATGAAGGACTTCAGTTAGAACTCAAGTGGTTGAGTTTTGTGGAGTTAGATGAGCAGCTAATGGAGTTGTGTTCAGTTTGACTTAGTTGAACTAGTTGTATTTATTCTAACTGGCCAATAGACTAAGTGATGAGTTGTGTGAATTAGTTATTAATTAATTCACTAATTATTAACTCATAATGCAACTGAAGAATACATCAGTTAACTCAATGCATGGACAGTTCAGTGGAGACAAGTGTTAGAGGTAAGTGAAAGGGTGAGTTGTGACTATCAGTTGTTCATGAGATTTGCACATGCAATGGATTGAGTAATGCCAATGAGGCCAAGGGAAATTGTAGCTTGTGCTCACATGATTTTTCCAAGTAAATATGAGTTTTCTTGAGCCATTATCATTCATTCTCATGCAGGTATTGCGCAGTGGAGGCACGCAAGTAGCGGAGGAGATTTGGAGATCAGATCTGAGCTGTATTGTGTGTAACAGGTGGAGATAGTGCTGGTGCTTGCGAGGAGTATTGCACTATGTTCTGTTACATGTTCCTAATCAATATAATATATAGATAGTTGGGGTTTTTAGCGAGATGATTTCCCCGGGAAAATACTGTGTTGATATGTGTGATTGATGCTTCTATGTGTGCATGTTATTGTTTCTGCTTTTGTAAATTGATGATCAACGTAGAGGAGGTTATGTATTATGCATGTATTTTGCAATAGTGTATAATCGGGATAATCTCTGTGAATATGTGTCATATTTTTCAAAATTTCTACACACTTTCCCTCCTTTGATCTCAATTGGGTCTATGTCTGAACTGACATGCATGAGTTATTCATGAGAGAATATTTAGTTATCTGAAGTGCAGCAGTTATATGCAAGCATGCATTAACTAACTGAACTCACATTAATTGAAACAAATTGCTTAAATTAATCTAATTGGACTTGACTCAGTTAACTGAGCCAACTAATTACAACTCAAATTAGAACTCATCCTTATCTCTTTAATTAATGGATAAATCCCTCAATCAATGGAGAAACTGTTGCATGTCCTCACATAGACTTCATGTTTTATTTTTCACAATTAATTAACTCATGGTGAATTAATTAATTTATTTTCAAATAGATGTTAAGTTCAAATTCGAATTTTACTTCCTATGTTTAGTCCAGGGACTCACTAAAATAGGAATCCATCTTGAACTGCTAAAAATAGAATGCTATTTTTAACACTTCCATTTTTCATTCCCTATTGCTCAATCCAGCACTGGTACCCAAATTGCTATTTATAACAATGCTATTTTTAGCATTTCTTGTTGCTATTTTCAACAAAAGTATCCTCACTAAAGATATAGTTTGGGTTTACTAGTATATATGGCTTATGCTATTACTCCAACATTTAGTAAATAAACTTCTAAAACTATAACTTGAGGGCCCAAGTGAGCCATTCTAAGATTATTTAGAATAGTTTCTTTCATAATAGTTTTATGGATACCCCCTCTAGCCCAAGAGCCAACTTGAGGCCTCAAGTGGGGAGGGTGTTGTCCTATATAGTGTGCCTTGGCATTGTTCTCTTCCATAAAATAGACTTGAGGAAAAAAACTAATGATGCCACAAAATGGTATATTAAAATTGATTAGGAATCCTATCACAACTATTCCACTTTGGCATAAACGATTCTAAATCATTTTCAGTTACCTTTGTAGCAATAGATTAAAACTAATATCTTATCTACCTTTAGGAAAGTTACATAAGTAGATGACTAGGACCAAGATAACTATTTGGCTTCTAAAATATTGGTTCATGAGATCCTTTCTAACCCAAATTTCCAAGGATGTTGTGATGGATGAGGATTCTACTAGGGAGCACGAAATTCCACATGCTCATCATCTCAACTTTATCTATTCATAATCAAGCACACTTTATTATATTATTCCTAATGTCCCTCATCCATTGAAAAATACACCTCATCTCGAATTGGAGCCACATGCTAATGATATGGTTATTTCTATATCCATAGGTGTTGTAAGCCAATGATGTACTAAATTGGACCAAATGATTGTTTCATTAGAAGCCTTAGCTACTACAACTATTTCTTAGATTCAATTCCTAAACATATCATCAAGGTGAATTTGATGCAATCGAAGCAACCAAAGAATCCTCAGCAACCTGGTGCAAAAAGAAGAAAAATAAATAAAATAAAACTTCTAAACATTCTCAAGGAACTACACAAACATAGATTTCCATGGGTGGGGACATGGTAAAACGAAATGGAATGTTATGTTTCCTAGAATATGTTAGCATTGTAGTGTTGGCAATGATGCCAACAATGTTGTGGTGCTACTTGTCATATGTGTATGTCAATATAATGATGATATGTGATGAGTGTTTGGTTGTTGCAGTGCTCAGATAGTTGGTTTTGTTGGTTGAAATTGATGTTAACTTGGTTGTGGCATTGACTTAGTGGAGGTGATTTGGAGGTTGAGTACAGATGGTTTTAGGGAATGGTTTGATGAATTATCATAGGTTGATGAAGTTACTACATATATTGGAGCTACATATGTTCCTCTAGATGTTAGAGGTAGTTGGATGACTTGATGCTGTTGGTGTAGGTGTTGGAATTGCCACTACATGTGTTTGATATGCTTCTACATATGTTGGAAGCATTAGAGTTGTTGTTTCATGTTGATATGTTGTTGCATGTGTCGTAGATGTTGTCACAGGTGTTAGAGATTGTATGATGGCTTGATGTTGTTGTTGTAGGTGTTGGAGAAGCTGTTACAGGTGCTAGAGAAGTTGCTATAGGTGTTGGAGGTGTTTGGACAAGTTGTTATTGCTACTTGATGAGCTAAAGGTGTTGGTATTGATGAGGAGTTTGTCAGAATAGGGATTGCATGTATTTGAATTGTTGCAAAGGTTCTTGGCATATGTCATCAGTTGCAAAATTGTCAATAAGGTTTGGAGGTATGTTTTGGGGTTGATGAAGGTGTCTAAGAAGTTTGGCAGAAATATGGCCTGAATTGGTTTGAGTTTTCTTATCCTTTATTACAGTTACATGGATATAAACCTATGCATGTGACTAAGAGACTCTAATCACTGGTAAGAAATCCTAGCATGTGTCCAGTCGAGATCATCTAGTTTTGTGCACGTGACTGTGGCCTAAAGCATGTTTTTCTTCGCATTCCTCGTGCACATTGGGTGTTTATTTATTTTTCTGGTTTGTCTTTTTTGGGATTCAATGTGTAAAGGTGGGAAAAAGGTTAATGAGCTTCTAGAATTTGATTAGCATTGACAATATCCCTCATGAAGTGGAGCTAGTGGCTTGATCAAGTCAATGAGATGAATCTAGATCAAATCAAGATATGAACAAAGCTTGTGGAGCTCAATAGTTCTATTTAATTATTGAGTTGAGCATCTCAGTTCACCCATATATTGGAGAAATTTAAATGATATAATGGTTAATTCTCTCGATGTTTCAATTGACTATGAGATTGGAGGATCATGTGCAAGTTTTGAGAGTTGTGTGGTGCATATTTTATGAAGCAATTTATAGGTGTTGCAATAGTTAGTTGAATTATGTTTCAACCAACATTTTTTGCACTAAGTGAGGAGGTGAAATAGAGTTTGTTTGCAAGTGTATTTGGAGAATATTTTCTCCTAACATGTTCTCTAGTTTATTGTTTGAGTGCAACATTCAATTGTGAGCACGTTTACTTGTTGTAGAGAGGGTTTTAGATGACGTGTTGATCATATTATTTTATGCAGCATTTGGTGAGAGTGTGATGCAATTTCTGGCATAGTTTTGAGTTTTTTATTGTGCTCTTTAAAGATATGTTGTTGTGGTGTTCATGTTGAGTAGTTCTTGGTTCCAATTTGAAAATGTATGAAATGAGAACCACATAGAGGAGTGGATTTGGAGGACTCTAGTGAAATCAATATAAGTGAGAAATTTTTTCAATCCAATGGTATTTGGATAGTTAAGAAGAAATTGGGTGAGGCTCATTTTTCATGGTGGCTTCCAATAGATAGGAGCCTATAGATTCGTTTGATAGTTCGGGAGTAACTAGGTAAGTATCATTGGTCATGGTGGCTTCCAGCAGATGGTACTCCGTAGATCCACGTGAGAAATAGATCTCCATTTGATAGTAGCCAGTTGAATCTCTATGTAAATAACTTTCTTAGCATAATAAAATTTATGAAGCAATGCAATAGAAACAAGGGTGGTTTTTGACCTATGAGGAGGGTTTTCCACCAGAAATATTTGTGTCTATTGTCTTGAATTCTTGCATGGCTTTACTTGTGTTTGATGCTTTAATATTTTCTTATGTGCTTCATTTTATGCATGGTTTTAAGGTTTAACTAATTGAAGAAAAAGTTATAAGTTTCTTCACTAATGATTCAATTCCCCCCCCCCCCCCCCCAACCTAGTAGTGATCTAGTTTCCAACAATCGGTATCAGAGCAGGGTTCTCAATTGTAGCTTGATCGTTGGAGAGTGGATTTGGGAGTTTTGGCATAATTTTGAATTCTTTTTTAAATTGATCATCAAGGAGTTTCATCACTGCATGAAGATGAATTTGAAACTTAGAGGATGAGATTGGATTCATATTTTCTATCTCTTAATGAAAATATTTTTTATCGGTAGAGTATGGAGTTAAAGATAAATTAAATAATTTGGCTAAAAAGATTATATTGAATGGGATTTCAATATCTAATCATTTGTATGTAAAGTATTGTGAGATCGAAAAATATATGTTTGACAGGTTGTAGAATTTGTATTGTGGAAGAAAATTGTAGATTTCAGAGAAGGAGAACCATGCAAAGGATTTTACTCTTATTGCAGTGACAAATCAAACCCCCTCACAAGAATAAAATGCAAGAACCACTCACTCATATGATGAATTTGAAAGCCCTAGTGATAGAAATGATGACTCAAGCAATGATCTAGAAGGACAACAAGAAGATATCAACAACAAAGATGAATTAGATTAATCAAATATAATAATCCTAGAAACAAAAATTAAAAGGCTCACAACCGAAAATAAAAATCAATGAATGTTGTTGCAAATGTTAAATGAAAATGAGTGTATCTACAAAGAAGAAATTTTAGATTTGAAAAATCAGCTGGAATAAGGAATGAAAATTGGAATTGGAATGAGGAAGCATTACAATGAGTTGGGGGATGAGTGCCAAAAATTGAATGTTGAAGCAATTTCTGCAAGGCAAGAATTAGGGAGGTTCAAATCTAGCACTCAAGTATCTACAAGAAAACTAGAAATTGTTGGAGAAACTAGTAGCAGTGAGGAAAAGGTAAATCAATAGTCATGCAAGAAGAAGAAGAACAAGCATAAAAGGCCAAAGAAGAAGCATATAAATAGAATATGTTATAATTGTGGAATACATGGACATATAGCAACAATTTGCGGTAATGGAGAGACCAAACCCTCTCATCAAAAGGAGCAACCAAAGGAGAATCAATCTCAAGCATGCATGCAAATAAGATATCCATATGTCAAGTATAATAATCCTTTAAAATGGTTATTGTTTCTCATGCAATAATTTTATCCATAGGGCTATTTACTGTAGGGCACATGCAAGGAGTACAAATCAAATCAACATAATATATCAAGCTATTCTTTAGTTCCTTGGTCACATAAGATGTTTGTGTGTGACAATATTGGCCATAAGGACAAGGATTGCAAGTTTCACATATGTTTTAGGAGAGCAAATCAAAAGAAGAAGAACATGCAAGGCCAACCGCACAAGAAGAAGAAGGATATTGTAACTACTAGTTTTTAGAGCATATACATGTTGAGAAGTTTTTTTTTTTAATGTTCTTGGAGGTATGGCATCAACATGCTTGCCTTATGTGTATGGTTGAGGTGTGATGGAGGACCACACATTTAGGGGGAGCATTGTCACTTCCTAATAGAGTTGCAGATTGTTGGGATTATTCTCACCTTGGAGGACTTTTATTGTGCTTACTTGACATGGGTGTGTTGCAGGTAAGAAGTTTTTTCTGTTGTTGCCATATAGCTGCAAGATCATATGCTTTCATGAAATAATTTGTGTAGTTCCTTTGATAGATAAAGCTCATGTGTTTTCATGCATGTTTAGCTACCATGGAGATTAGATGATATGTTAGATTTGGCTCATTTAGAGTATACATTTTATTGCCTACATTTTTTATTCTAGATGAATCATGCATGTTGTTGATATGCATTTGTATGGCTAAGATATGATGTTGTTGTTGCATGAAGAGAGAATATGTTGTTTCCTATGATGTATTAGATGATGCATGTTCTTGGTGAGATATTATGCATTCATATGGTTGAATCATAGTTATTTATATTTTTTCTCGTACATGGTGCACATGTTTTGGACCAAGTTATTAAGGTGTCGTTTTGTGTTGTTGTTGCTTGGTTTCTGCTCTCATGAGGGAGAGAGAGCATGTTGATGGCTTGAGGTTGAAGAAGTGACAATAATGTTTTATTGTTGGATGTTATGTTGCTTTTGTTTGTGTATAGTGATGTGTTGTTGCTCACTAAATTTTTGTTTGTGCTTCATTGATGATACATTGTTCACCTATGAAGAGATTTCATATGTTTCTAGTGTTGTTGTTGCTACTTGTTGATGTGTTTCTCACGGATTAAATTGTTGATATGATATAATCTTTGGTTGATGAGTCTCATGGATGCTTTTATGTAATAAGGATATGTATTTGTTGTTGCTTTTATGACATATTCCTATGTTGTTTTTGTCAGTGGATTTTTTTTTTGTTGATGCCTATGTGGAGCATGGTGGTTGCTAGTGATTATCATGATATTGCTGCAAGATCTTCATTGCTGGGATGGTGATGGCCAAGGTGTTGAGTGGCCATGCACTAGCATATGGTTTTTATAGTACTTCTATTGTTACTACTACATGTGGAGCGTATATTGTTACTCATTGATATCATGTACTCAAGTTATATTATTATATTAGGCATGCATATATGAAAGCACACTTATGTGTAGATGTAAAATCCATATGTCTTTATTATTCTATCTTGTTGGCATATTTATCATGGAGAGACCCATAGTTTCTAGTATGTTTTGACAAATCATCCATGTACAGGCTAATGGAAGTCCAAGTCATGTCCTATTATGTATGCCATTGATGTAGCCATATTCGGTGGATGATGTAATATTGGGTCATTAGACTCATTGGTTGGTGATAGGTTTGTTATAATAGAGCCATATGTTAATCTTATGTACTTGTCAAAACCATGTATTTTCTCCGTGAAGCATTGTATATGTATTGTATTTCATTATATATCTTTGTCCAAAGTTAATTAGGGTCATCGTTCATGAGGAGTAGTCTCTTGCACTTGGAAAGGAGGCTTATTGTAGCAAGAACATGTGTTACTATAGCAGAAAAGAAAGTTTGATTGCAGCTCCATTACATGCTTCGGGGGAGAATGTTCAATTGGAGAGGTTGTATGGTTTCATCTTGAGAAGGAATCCTACTCTCATCCAACATAATATTGGATTTATTCCTTTAGTGTTGGTATGGCCCATTGCCATTGATGTAAAAAGGGGAGAGAATTTGGAGTGCTAGAGCTTCAGTATTGGATAGTGTATGGAGTTCAGCCTTAGATGTTGGAGATCAGATTGAGGTTGACATCAATGCCAAAGGGGGAGCTCGTTTACATTGTAGTGTTGGAATTGATGTCAACAGGGTCATGGTGCTACTTTTCATATGCTAATGTCAATCTGATGATGATATGTGATGAAGTGTTTGGTTGTTGCATTGTTCAACTAGTTGGTTTTGTTGGTTGGCATTGATGTCAACTTGCTTGTGGCATGACTTAGTGGAGGTGATTTGGAGGCTAAGTAGAGATGGATGCAAGGCACGGTATGATGTCTTGTCATAGGCTGATGACATTTCTACATATATTAGAGCTACATATCTTCCTCCAGATGTTGGAGGTAGTTGGATGACTTGATGTTGCTATTGTAGGTGTTGGAATTGCTACATCAGGTCTTGGTTGTGCTTCTACATGTGTTGGAAGCATTATATTTGTTGCTACATGTGTTGATATTTCTTTGCATGTGTCGGAGATGTTTCTATAGGTGTTAGAGATTCTATGATGGCTTGATGTTGCTATTACAAGTGTTGGAGATACTACTACAGGTGTTAGAGATGTTGCTACATGTGTTGGAGGTGTTTGGACAAGTTGTTATTGTTGCTTGAGGAGATGAAGGTGTTGGTATTGATGAGGAGTTTGGAAGAATAGGGCGTACATTGCATTGACTTGTTGCAGAGGTTCTTGGCCTATGTCATCAGTTGTAGACTTGTCATATAGGTTTGAAGGTGTTTTTCGAGTGGACGAACTTGTCTAAGAAGTTTAGCATAGATCTGGCTTGAATTGGTTTGTGTTTCCTTATCCTCTAACATAGTTGCATGGATACAAGCTTGTGCATGCAACTGAGAGGCTCCAACCATTGGGAAGTAGGCATATGCATGTGTCCAATTAAGATCAGCTAGTGTTGTTCTTGCGACTATGGCCTAAAGCATGTTTTCTCCACATTCCTCACACAAATCAAGTGTTTATTTGTTTTTCCAACTTGTCTTGTTCAGTACTCATCGTGTAAAGGTCAAAAAAAGGTTAATGATATTATAGAATTTGATTAACATTGATAATATCCTTCATGAAGTGGAGTTAGTGGCTTGATCAAGTCAATGAGCTGAATCTGAATCAAATCAAGAATATGAACAAAGCTTATGGAGCTTAGTAGTTATGTGTAATTATTGATTTTACCATCTCAGTTCATTGATATATTGGAGAAAGCTCAATGATAAATGGTTTAATCTCTTGATGTGTTGAGAGGGTGTGATACTGGAGCAACACGTGTAGGCTATGAGAGTTGTGTGGTGCATATTATATGAGGTAGTTTGCAAGTGTTACAATAGCTAGCTCAAGTATGTTTCAACCAACATTTTGTGTAGCAAGAAAGGAAGTGAAATAGAGTTTGTTTGCAAGTGTATTTGGAGAATATTTTCTCCTAACATGTTATCCATTTTATTGTTTTAGTGAAGCATCTGGTTGTGAGCATTTTTACTTATTGTAGAGATGGTTTTAGCTGATGTGTTGATCAGATTATTTTATGCAGTGTTTGGTGAGAGTGTAATGTGGTTTGTGGTGTAGTTTTAAGTTTTTTATTGTGTACTTTGAAGATGTGTTGTTGTGTTCTTCATGTTGAGAAGTTCTCAGTTCTATTCTAAAAATATATGAAATGAGAACCACATAGAGGAGTGGAGTTGGAGGACTCCAGTGAAATCAATATAAGTGAGCATTTCTCTCAATCCAATGGTAGTTGGATAATTTGGAAGAAACTAGGTGAGGTTTGTTGGTCATGGTCGATTTCAAAATATAGGAGTTTGTAGAGTCTTTTGATAGTTTAGGAGTAACCAAGTGAGGATCATTAGTCGTGGTGGATTCTAGCAGATGGTAGATTGTAGATCCACATGAGAAATATATCTCCATTTTATAATAGCCAATTGAATCTCTAGGTGAAGAATTTTCTTAGCATAATAAAATTTATTGAGCCACACAACAACAACAATTTTTTACCCAGGAGGAGGGTTTTCCACCCGAAATGTTTGTCTCTTGTGTTGAATGCTTGCATGATTTTACTTTAGTTTGATGCTCTAATCTTTTCTTATGTGCTTAAGTTTATGCATGGTTTAAAGGTTTAACCAATTGATGAAAAATTTATAAGTGCCTTAACTGCTAATTCACCCCCCCCCCTCTCAGTGGTGATCTAGTTTCCAACAATTGGTATCAGAGCGAGGCTCTCAGTTGCAGCTTGATTGTTGGAGAGTGGATCTGGAAGTTTGGGCATAATTTTGTAAATTTTTCAAAATGGATCAACAAGGAGTTCCATTACTACATGAAAGTAAATTTGCAACTTGGAGGATGAAATTTGATTCAAATTTTCTATCTCTTGATGAAAATATATTTCTATCAATAGAGTATGGAGTTAAACATGAATTAAATGATTTGGCTAAAAAGATTATCTTGCATGGGATTTCAAGATCTAATAATTTGTATGTGAAGCATTGTGAGACTGCAAAAGAGATGTTGGATAGGTTGCATAATTTGTATTGTGGAAGAAAATTTCAGATTACAAATATGGAGAACCATGCAAAAGATTCTACTCTTATTGCAGTGAAAAATCAAGCCTCCTCACAAGAAGAAAATGCAAGCACCACTCAGTCATATGATGGATTTGAAATCCCTAGTGATAGAAATGATGACTCAAGCAATGATCTAGAGGGACAACATGAAGAGATAAAGAACGAAGATGAAGAGCAATCAAAGATAATGGTCCTAGAAGCATAAATTAAAAATCTCACCGCTGAAAATAAAGATCAACAAATGCTACTATATATGTTAGATGAAGAAGAGTCTACCTACAAAAAAGAAATTTCATATTTGAAAACTCATTTGGAAAAGGAATAAAAATTGAAATTAGAATGAGGAAGCAATACAATGAATTGGAGGATGAGTGCCAAAAATTGAAGGCTAAAGCAATTTCTACAAGGCAAGAATTAGGGAGGTTCAGATATAGCACTCAAGTATTTACAGGCAAATCAGAAATTGTTGTAGTAGCTAGTAACAGTGAGGAAAACATAAATCAACGATCATGCAAGAAGTAGAGGAAAAAGCATAGAAGGCCAAAGAATAGTAATAGAATTTGAAGATTTTATAATTGTGGAATATGTGGACATATAGCAGTAATTTACAGTAATGGAGATATCAAACCCTCTCATCAAAAGGAGCAACCAAAGGAGAAGCAATCTCAAGCATGCATGAAAATAATATCTCCATCCATCAAGTATAATAGTCCTTTTTACGGTTATTGTTTCTCATGCAATGATTTTGGCCATAGGGATATTGACTGCAGGGCACATGGAAGGAATAAAAATCAAATCACCAGAAGATACCAAGCTATTCCTCAATTCCTTGGTCACATAAGATGTTTTGTGTGTGACAATATTGGCCATAAGGCCAAGGATTCCAAGTTTCCCATGTGTTTCAGGAGATCCAATCAAAAGAAGAAGGACATGCAAGGATAATTGCATAAGAAGAAGAAGGTTAAACTATATTGTTACTAGTGCCTTTTGAGCAACTACATGTTGAGATGCCTTCTTTTTAATTTTCTTGGGGGAATGGAAGCCACATGCTTGCCTTATGCGGATGTGTTGGAAACAATGATAATATTGAGAGGGGGTTGAATCAGTACTAAGGCTAATTTTAAATTTTTAAGCCTGTTTACCTTTCTTATTCAAGCTTTGCACCCATCCATATAATCAACAGAAGTATGTAATATGGTAGCAAAATTAACTCAACATACAAGCATACATTGTTAGGCCCCTATATTACTAGTGTAACCCATTATTGTTATTAGTAAAACCCCCTTATTATATTGATGTACCCATGTAGTGCCCATATTGTTACTATTGTGCCCCATAGAAGCCCACTGTTGTTATTATTGTGCCCTTACAGTATTATTGTTATGTCGGCTCTGATTATATTATGACCCCTTAGACTCCTATATATAAGAAAGGAGGTCTTTTTCATTTGTATCATCCAAGAATTGTTCATTTGTGTAATGTAAAGGACATTGCCCTCGAAGAGGCTGAATTCTAAGGCGTTCAACTATCTTTTCTTTCTTTTTGTGAGCTGGTTTCATAACATTTGGTATTAGAGCTTTGGATTCTAGGGTTTCGCTGCTCCAAATAGGTCATTGTGGAATTTTCGCTATAACTTTTTTTCTGCGACATTTCAAAAGCTAAAGAAAAACCCATTTGAGACACTGAACCTCAGGTCCAAATTTCAGAGCTTTTCACACTATATTTTCCGAGATATGATCTAAGGAAGTTGGTCTTGTTGTAGACTCCTGAATTACATTCCAAACAGGTGACCTGGGGAAATCATCATAAATTTCTCTCTGAGCATCAGATTGAAATTTGTTAAGAAGGTACAAAAAGAGACGGAATATTGTTTCTTCTATATATTTTTCAGAGCCATAGGTCGAAACAGTGACACATGGCACATCATACAAGTTTTCTCTACTCAACTAGTCTATAATCAGGTCACTGTGGGAGATTTGGCATAACTCTTCCTTGGAGAATCCAATTTGGATCAGACTAGTGGCATTAGAAATAGGACACATAGGGCTACTGTAGGTTGCAATTTTAGAATTGGAAGAACCAAAATTATAGATTTATAGTCATTTCAAGGTCGAGCTCCTAAAATCAAGAAAAGGCGATATGAGGAAGTTTGATGGCAAGGATCCGGTAAATTGGATACTTCAGATGGAGCAATATTTTGATCTACATGGTGTACCACTATTACAAAAGGTATGTATTGCATCTTCATATTTAGAACCGTATCAATTTTTATTGTAGAAAGGGATTTTTTCTCATAAACAACTTGTTAAGTGGTCAATTTTCACAGAGGAAATGATAGCACATTATGAGGATACAAAGAGCAACACTTTCTTTAGAGCAACACCACAACAACTGGAAAGAGTAAAAGTGCTTTGTTACATAGTGGAAAGTAAAATTATGGCAACAAGGAAGTCTAACCCTCACAACTATAAAGATGGAAGTGTTGTTTCTCCTAGCCTTCCACAACCTACAAGGGTTACACCACAACAATTGGAAGAAAAAAGAGAAAAAGGGCTTTGTTACAATTGTGATATCAAATGCACTAAAGGTCATAAGTGTGCTGAGAAGAAATTATTTTACATAGAATATGAAGAGGAGGAAGAAAAGGATCAAGAAACATCAAAAGAAGAGGATATACACCAGGACGCCACCCAGAGAAAGAAGAAATGAATCATACCATATCTTGTAAAGCATTGGCAAGAATTACCACTCCTCAAACTCTCAAGATAGAAGGACATATGAAGAAGAAAATGGTGCAAAAAGTGAAAGATCACATCGAGAAAGAAGAAATGAATCCAACCATATCTTGTAATTCATTGGTCGAAATTACCACTCCTCAAACTATCAAGATAGAAGGACATATCAAGAAGAAAAATGGTCAAGAAGTGAAAGATCACATTGAGCGTCAAGAAATGAATCCGACCATATCTTGTAAAGGATTGGAAGAAATTACCACTCCTCAAACTCTAGAGATAGAAGGACATATCAAGAAGAAAAAGGTTCCAGCAGTGAAAGATCACGTCGAGCATCAACAACAAGTTCTCCAACTTTTAAAGGATAACACCTCTTCGGTGCAAAATCAAACGAAACAACAGGTAGATCAACATCGTAGTGAAAAATGTTTTGATGTAGGTGATTGGGTATTTTTACTGCTACATCTCAAGCAAGCTATTTATGAGAAGGAAATGTTGGCAATACTACATGCACTTAAAAACTGGCGACCTTACCGAATGGGAAGACTCTTCAAGGATGAGGATGTGGAAGCTTTGTTTTGTGCTATTTCTATTATCCAACCAGATTGGATAAATGAAGCAAGGGATGAATGGAAGAAGGACGAAGAAGTATGGCCACTTATTCATAAGTTGCAAAAGGTCCCAATTCAAATAATATTGCCAGAAATTGAAGAGGAAGGAAA
>APFE031045234.1:0-32545 GCA_000404065.3 Pinus taeda
ATGTCTTAAACATATTTAGGGTATAGATAAGTTGTCTGTTACTTGTTAAACCACACTTCTATTTGTGCTAAATTGTTAAAATTTTCAAAATTTAAATTTACTTTATTATATTTATTATTAATCCACATTTCTTTAACATACTAAGGCATGGCAAAATTACTTATTGTTTACTAAATCACACCATATTATATGTAATCAAATAAATTGAATACTCGACTATCATATGGATAGCTTGACTATTATCATTAGTTACACACCATATTTCCCTAATTGAGGTGCTAAAGCACGGGAATGAGGTGGTCGTTGGACGACACGCCTTGGATCTGGGCCATATTATTAATCCACATTTCTTTAACATACTAAGGCATGGCAAAATTACTTATTGTTTACTAAATCACACCATATTATATGTAATCAAATAAATTGAATACTCGACTATCATATGGATAGCTTGACTATTATCATTAGTTACACACCATATTTCCCTAATTGAGGTGCTAAAGCACGGGAATGAGGTGGTCGTTGGACGACACGCCTTGGATCTGGGCCATGGACACCACCGACATGCTCCCCCTTGAACATCAACAATTAACTCCATGTCTCGAATTGCTAAGCTCCCACCTTGCATGGCATATTGCATTGAATGGAAACATGTGATGGAGGTCTCTTGAATGAGAGTGGGGGTTTCCATAACACGTCTCATTGGCAAGCTTGCTAATTTTTGTTTTGGAAATTGCTCCCTAGATGTTATCCCCATGCTACCATGATTTATAGCAACAATTTCTCCATGCTCGAATCAGTTTTGGGACATCTCCCTTGGGCCTTCCTCTCGCCCTTGCCGACACTGAAATTAGGAGAGGATCATTTAGTTGTGTTCTTTGGTTTGACTGAAACTTCAGTGATAGGGATCAACTAGTTCCTTGATTTGCGTTTCTTTTAGCCATTGGTCCTCATGATCATATATCTTGCTTGTATTTTTCTTCTGCTACGATGACCTGCCAGAGAGATCATTATAAACGATGTGGAGGAGGATGGGGGAATGTTGGTGGTGCTTGGGCACATTATAAAGCAGAGGCATTTTCTCATAGCTATCAAACTCACACGCGCTTGGACATTCAGGCCAAGATTAACGAGATAAAGGAAGAAGTTTGGTAAGAAAGATAGGGCACTCTAGACCTGGAAGCAACAAATAACCTAGCAACCTAGATCTTGGGCAAGGCCAACACTAGGGACGACCAAAATCATCACTTATACATGATTAATTTATATTGGCATATAAATCTCCTCATGGGGAAGATATTGCTTGACAGGTAGGAGTTCGAGGACAACATTATGCATAAATTAGATGAATTGAAGGATCTTCTTTTTGAAGAGGAAGGGAGGTTGCAAAATCTTTAATTGGGCTAGCATCCTAGTCCATTAGTGCAACACACTTGCAAGCAGAACAATCATCATATTGACCTGAACACCTCTTTGTCTTTTAGATCTTCATGTTTCTATTTGATGGTTCTGTTATAATGCTTGATATTTTAGCTTTTACAGTCACCATTGTCACTATATTTTTTGTTTGCTCCACTTTGTTATGGGGCTATCATACACTTAAACTTTTTAGTTTTCCCACTTATGAGACAACCTCTACTTGTCTTTGATTTTGGGTATTTTGCACTGTGATAAATAATTAATTGTTTTGTCACTAGACAAACAACTTCTTATGGATTTTGTACTCTTTCTAACTTAGAGATAAACTCTTAACTTAAAAAATAAACACACCATATTTTCAAAATTTCCTTAATAAAATTAATAACGATTCTATTAACACTAAGCAAAAAGAATAATATACATTAATAAACCCCTATATAAAATTCAATATTAATATTGCTTACTAAATTTAGGAAAATAACTTTTAATACAATCTTTAAATTTAAAAATTTATGGAAACTCTCTAATATTTTACTCATTATATAAAATTACAAGAGTTCAAAGTCTTCGATCTGTGGAGTTGTCCTGAAAACAATTTTTAACTTAGTTATCCACAACATTCTTTAATTCTAATCTTAAATCTTCCATATACCCAAATAAAAAGTTGAAAAAACTATTCACATTTGTGACTTGAATTTTCTAAATCAAATTATATGAATATATTTATTATAATAAGAAATCATACCAAGATTATTTGAATTTTTTTTAAAGTTGTAGAAAACTGTTCACAATTGTTTGTGCCTTGAATTTTCTAAATCAAATTATATGAATATATTCATTATAATAAGAAATCATACCAAGATTATTTGAATTTTTTTAAAATGGTTATGTGTGAGTAACTTCAAGTAAAAGGCTCTCCCTCATTCTAAAATTAGTAAATTTAGTATGCGAATGTGGAGGAATTGACATTTATTATTGTTTTACCATATTCGTATAATCCTTGAAAAATTAAAATAGCATTTATGATTAATTTAATTATGGAAGTGCATTTTAAGATATATCGCATCACATTTTTTTATTATCCATTCATTACAGCTTAAAAATAAACTTTTTAAATATCAAATTTTTCTATTTAAAAACAAATTTATAATCAATAATATAATAATTTTAATTTATTTAAATATTTTTTCATTTAATAAGGATACATTGTTAGCGTTTCTTATCACTTAGTTTAGTTATTGAATTTTGAAAGGCATGAACCAAGTCTTACATTTGAACAAGGGTTATAGATGTTATAGATGGTATAAATGGTCAATTCACTTTGTAAAATACACCACGACAAGTTTCTGTGACAATCAACCATATTCAAATGTACACATATGTCATGATAAAATTCTGCGCTATGACTCATGATTGGACTCAATGATTGTGCCAGATTTTTCTTTAATGTTTTACCATGAGAAAGCTCATCCAAGTTTAAAATAAGAAGTTATAAATTAGCTACGCCAAAATGGGTGCATGGAAGTTGCACTTTATTTGATAAACTTCCTAGAATGATGCTAACAAAATTCACCTAGCCCATGGAAACTAAGTCCAGCTGTATATTAAGTCATCTTCCTTATGTGATTATGTGGCCATTAAAGCAGAATAAGAAATCTTTCACAATACAAGTTTGTTTACAAAAGTCACCTTCCAATGTAAGATGACCTTTAATGGCTTCCAATGATTTCCATAACTTTTATCATATGGCTAGTGAATGCAATGAATATATCAATCCACTAAGATCTCATATGTATGGACTCTAGAGGAAAAGCCAAGCTAACCCCAACACCTATACCATTGTGCCTTGCAGGGAGGATACAACATGTATGTGGAGGCATCATACTGTTGACTCAAACAATTTTTGGGGAAAGCATGTCTAACAGAAAATCACAAAACATTGCCCCTCATTTTAAGAATGGTACCCATGATAAAATACAATCTTCAAGGCTTAAAGTCAATACAACAATATACTCATTAAAAGCTCAATCATGTTGTGAGAAATTATCATGGATGAAGAAGATATCATTCGGGGATCTTGGATTGGGTCACACCAATTCTTAAGATGAACTTTTTTTTTGGTGTCTCTTCTTGATTATCACGAATTTCAATCCTTGGTCACCTTACATAACGAAACCCTTGAAATAGTAGCTTGTTCCTATCACTTAGTTAAAAAATAGTGAAAGATTCTTGCACTTGATGTGTGTGTGTGTTGATCTAGGTTGATATTGGTGGCCACCTACCAATTCCACTTGGACCCCACCATTGTTTCATTTAGTTTTTCAGTTTCCTTAATAATAGCACATTTTACTATTTTTAGCAATTTTTTTCGGGTCCTAAACTTCTGGAGCCGTTTTGAGGCCGTGAATGACGTTTTTTGGCAATCTACTACCAACAATTTTTTGATAAAATCGTATTTTCCGTCGTAGTCATCGAAGAGATCTTTCCAACAGGGTATCATACGTGTCAAACGAAGATAATATGACCAAGTCACGACCCCGGAAGTTGGCTGTCAAACTAACCCCAACGAGGCCCATAAAGTCTTGGTGTTACATCTCCTCCGGTTAGGGTTTTGGTTGTTTAGGGTTTTCCCTTATTGTTCAATAATAAAAAGGCCCTTGAGCCTCATTGTAACGCAATTCAGAGGCATGTCGCTGCCACATCTCTCCTTAGAGATAAGCTACCATCGCCTGAGCTAGTTTATTTTCATTTCTGTTTATAAGCATATTTCAATATTTTACATTAATGAAATGAAGTATTATTTTTGTTGCATCTCTGTATTTATGGTTATCTCTATAATTTGTTGCGCTCCTGTTTAAATCTAGATCATGTGTTGTCATAATATTGATTGCACAATTCTAAAGCTATGCACATTTTGTCCTAGAACAATAAAGAAATAAACATTTCAACATTTAGTCATAGTGGGTATCTTACGAGATTTGATCAAAACTAAATTATAAAAGCACTTCAACTTGCCATCAACTTAGATTTTTTTGTTGAGAATTAATGCTATTCTATGGGGATAATTTAAAAAAAGCATGAATAAATTGAGAATAATAAATTAATTCTTGTTTATTATTTTCCAATTGTTTATAACTTCAATGTAATGTTAAAACTTTTACCATTAATTTTATAGATATGTTTTCTTCAAAATTAATATGCAAATATTATTATCAAATTTCATTAATTTAATTTAGTTACTTTATTATATATATATTATATATTAATATAAGTATTATATATATATATATATATATATATATTATATATAATTTTAGGAATTGAATACAATTGGAGCCTAGGTATACACTCATAAGAGAAATGAAGAAGTTAAATGCAATGACATACACAATTAAGATGAAGAAAAGTACTATTGTCAATATCAATGACAAGTGGTAGTAGGATTGTGTCATGGATTGTGTTTTTATAGGGTGGGAAAACCTACATAACTCAGTTGTCAAACCAACGGTAAGGACAGCTAGTGTGTCATGGATTGTGTTAATATATAAAATCACATAAAAATAATGATTAAATATAATATATTTTAAAACCCTAATTATGCAAATGAAAATCACAAACTATAATAATATAAACACTAATATTTTATAATACAAACTGTTGAAAAAAAAAAACCGACCAACTTCGAAAATTTACATATCCCCATGAAAAATAACATGACTAATTTTGAAAATTTGCATATCCACACCTTATATCATATGCTCCTCAATAAAACTGTAATAATTAAATTATGGAAGACTAAGGAAATACTTCGGAAAGCTAAATTTGGATTTGGATTCACAACACAATCAATGTCTTGTATTGAAAAAGATTTGGAGTTGGTATTTTTATTATGGGTTGATTTGTATGAGCAATTAAATTCCCCATTTATGGTTTTATTGCTTTAATTTATTAGTAATTGAAAGAATGGAGTCCAATTTATGAAATTCTATATTCTAAAATTTTTTATTTTTTAAACTCGACCATGAGCACCACAAAAGATCCTTACACCTTATAATTGTTGGTATAGAAGAACAAAATAATGAAGACACATTAGAAATAGTTAAAGCACAATTACAAACAAAATCTCAAATTCAAACAACTTATTTCACAGAAGCAATAAGGGTAGGAAAGATACTTGAGCATAAACATAGACTAATATGTGTCAAGGTCAATTGTAATGACCATAATTGGATATACTCGGGAAATCCCCAAGCCTAAAAGGAACAAGAATCTTTATAAATGAAGATCGCATTCCAGAAGACCAAGATAAGCTTAGGAAGGAAGTCCAAAAGGTCAAGGAGGCAAGAAAAGAAGGGAAATGGGCAATCATTAGGAATACAAAAGATATTATTAGAGATAAGAGTCCCAAAGACAAGTGATAAATAGGGACTTGCATCATTTTGGATCCTCTTCTAGAATTTTCGTGATTTTCCATGGTGTAAAGTTCCTATGCTAAGTTGGATCCCGAGTGATATTGATCTTATCCTTTTAGTTGAAACATGGTAACAGGAAGAATCTATGGTCCCTCACCTTGACGGGTTCACTCTTTAGTCAGCTTAGAATAAGAAATCCTCCTGGAGGGGTTTTGGTTGTATAGCCTGTTATATAAGGAACATTGTTTCCTCTCACATCCGACTTTATAAAATCGACCCCTTCAATCAGTACATTTGGATTGAGATCTCTGGTTCTACCACTAATATGACCATTCTTGCGATTTTTATTTCACTCTTATCAATTCTACATCATATAAGAAAAACAATTTGGATAAGGATTGTCCTTTCAATATCCTAGAAAATGACATCTACAACTTAAGGGATGAAGGTAATATCCTTTTGCTTGGGGACTTTAATGCTAGAACTGTTACGAACCAAGTTATTATGTTAAATAACAACTCTATCCCCGACCCCTTGTGGCTTGATGAAGATTGTAACTTAGCTCACAGATTCAAGCGAAACTTTGAAGACATAATTGAGAACTTATTCGACACCAATCTCCTCAAAATTTGTAGTTCCCAAGACCTAATCAATTTGTAATGGTATTAACAAGTGGCTTCTCTTTGGTCAGATGGCTTGTTTCCATGGGTTGGGTAGCAGTGTCGTGGATTATGTGATTTCTGACACCCATGTCCTCAACTGTATTACAAACTTTGAGCTACTTAGCGGGCACGAGTATGACTCTGACCACAAACCTTTGTCTTTATCCCTCAATCTTGTTATGCACACCACCCACATGTAGGAGACCAATGAAATCAAAAGACACATTTGCTTCGATAGAAGTAATGTCAACCTTTTCTTAAGGGATTTAGGCTCCCTGACTTATAATAATGACATTGATCAAATTTATTATCATTTTACTACTACCCTTTCTGTTACCATTAGCAAGTTCTCTAATGAGACTTCGTATAAGCATAAAAATAGAACTTCCATTCCTTGGTATGACAAAGACTGTAAAATTTCCGGGAAAACGATTAGAGATGCTCCTAACGAAATCATTAAGCTTTGGAATATAAGCATATACAAAGCTCTCATCAAGAGGAAGAAGAGGTCATATGTTAATAAGAGATAAGAGAATCTTCTCCACCTTTCTAAAGTTACGCCCATAATTTTTGGCGGAATGTGCTTTTTCATAAAACTAAAGATAATCATTCTATCCCCCTAGAAAATTGGGACAACTAGCTTAAGATGTTGTATGACTCTCCAGACACCATGGGCACCATCTTCAACACTCCTATTAAGGATGATATATTTTCCCTGGAAGACGTGGACTCTGGTATTAATAAGCTCGCTAATGTGAAAGCTAAAGATATTAAAGGATACCAAGTTGAGATCTTTAAAATGGGAAGATCTATCCTTATTCCTCATCTCCCCAAGCTTCTCAATTTTGTTGCACATCATGGCTTCCCTCGGCTTTGGACACAAAGCCTTATTGTGCCTATCTTTGAAAATGGGGACAAAAACGTTCCCTCTAACTATAAGACCATTATGATTAGCCACATCCTAGCCAAGCTACTAAGAAGGTGGAAGACGAAAACCACTTCGTTTTAGACTGCCCAGCTCTTGCTCACATCCGCTCTCAATTCACTAACATTTGCCACACTTCTAATCTTCTTGACTTATTAAGTCAGCCCAACTGGAGCGATCTTGGAGCGCTTATTTCTCTTCTTTTTGCTCATAGAAACAAGATTTTGAAGGATCACAATTAGATTTTTTTTCTCTTCTTAAGGTCCGATAGACCGCATTGGTCTTAGTGGATGTTAATCATCATCATTATTTTATTTTATTAGGCTTTGATGATCTCAATGTAGTAATATGTGAAATCTCCTTAAAAGAAAAGAAGCACACAAAAGTTATAGCAACACATAGACTAGTTACATGTTATTTAAGACATTTGGTTCCTCATTTGTGGTAGTTTCTTTTTCTTCTCCTAAGACAAAAGCTATAGCAACACATAGACTAGTTACATGTTATTTAAGACATTTGGTTCCTCATTCCTTATGGGATTTGACTTTGGTTACATAGCTACAGTACTCACTATAAGATTTTTTCTTTGGAAAGGTGAGATTGCAGCCCACAAAGAAAATATGTGCATACACATCTTTCCTTTTAGTGTCAATGCTAGTCTCTAGGCCAGTCTTAAGTAATAATCACCAAATCGCTGCATTGATGTTGGTAATATAGGTATTGAAGATGTAACAAAGGATATTATAATATTATATTTATGAAATTTTTTCAATTAATTTTTATTAAAAATAGATTAGATATATAGAATTCTAGATTTGTTATTATATATTTATTAATTATTATAAATTTAAATTTATTTGTTTTAATTATATTGCTAAAAAATTTATTATTATTTTTTTTGGATTTATTTTTATATATTTATTTAATTTAATTATATAAACATAAATATTTAATTTTAACATCATATAAAATAGTAACAATATTATAATGAAATTCAAATTATTTATAATATTTGAAGGTGGGTAGTATCATTAGAATTAAATTGAGTTTTATCAATATACAACTTAACTTATTTTTGAGCAATTCTACACCTCAGTGTAATGTGTAATAGTTTGATGCTTAACCTTTTTTATCTTTCCTTTTAACTTTAATTCGTGTTTAAAGAACAAATTTCATTTGAAATTATGCATTAAATAAATGGTTGTTTCACTGAAAATCATAATTTTAAAAATTTAATTTTTAAAAAAAAAAAAGCTGAATTGTATTATATTGAGTGCATTAAATAGATGGTTGTGAGAAATTTTAAAAAAAAAAAAGCTGAATTGTATTATATTGAGTGCATTAAATAGATGGTTGTCTCACAGATGTGCTACAAATATGAAGGAAAAAATCATTTAAAAAATGAATGCGAGATTTTGATTTGAATATGGTACTTTTTTCCATAAATTTCACTGCATTGTTATCACGATTCCTTAATTGATCTCTAAGCAAGCCTTAATTTATCACGATTCCTTAATTGATCACAATTTATCTTTCATAGAGTTAATAAATAAATTTTGGGATTAGACTTCTGCACAGCACATATTTTGAAAATTCATTTTAATTGATCACGATTTACAATTCATCTGTGTCAGAGAGTTAATAAATAAATCTTGGGATTAGACTTCCTCACGATACATATTCAAATTATTAGTCAAAACTTTGAAGGTCTAACCAGTGATCAAATGCATAATATCCCGCCCTGTAGCCAGAATAATAATAATAAATTATGTTATTACATTTTTTAATTTTAGTTGATAATTTTAAGTCACTTGTCAAATATCGTTCCTAGAGAGAAAATATGTCCCGTGTGGAACGTCAAATTTTAAGATTTCATTATTAGTCCTGGCCCAACTCTGGTAATTTAAATGCTTTGGAAAATGCACCGATATTTAAAAAAAACTGAGGTTTAAAATCAAATTAGTCAAATTATTTTTCTAACCTATTAAACACTGTGACTGTTTTATGTTAACCAGATTATTAAATATTGACTATTTTATGTTAACCAATCAAACACTATGACTGTTTTATGTTAACCAATCAAATGAATACCGACTCTTTTATGTTAGCCAATCAAACACTGTGATTGTTTTATGTTAACCAATCAAATGTTTTGATTTCTTATTTGGCCTCTTCCAAAAGTAGAGGGGAACAAAACTTTGGCTTAAAATGAGATTTATCAACTTTTTTGAAAATTTATGTTAAAATGAAATAACGTTGGGTTGGGTGGAAGAGTTGAGGAGAATGAAACTTTGGCTTAAAATGAGATTTATCGATTTTTTTTTTTAAATTTATGGCAAAATGAAATAATGTTGGATTGGGTTGAAATTAAATGTTATGAGTAATGCTAGGTTGAGTTGGGTTGAAATTAAATGTTATAAGAGTAACGCTGGGTTGAAATTAAATGTTCTGAGCACATATGCAGGCTGTTGATCTGTTGTTAATGCATCCTGCGGATCTGTTGTTAATGCATGCATCACTGTTCTGTTGTTAATGCATGCATCGTTGATAGTCCTTTTACTCTGTGCTGCTCTTACTCTGTGCTAATGCCACCTAGTCCTCTTACTCTGTGCTGATGCCACCTATCATGTACCTAGTCCTCTTTCTCTGTGCTGATGCCATCTTCCATTTACGTAGTCCTCTTACACTGCAGTGTTTAGAGAAGTGGCACCAATTGTTAAGCTCCATTAATTTTTTACCAACTGCTGCCTACAGTTATGGAAGTAAACTGCAGTGTTTCCTTAATTTCTGGAAACCAACTGCTGTAATTTCCTTAAATTAAGGAAATCAACTGCAGTTAATAAATTTATTGTTGGGAGCTTCTGAAGTGGTCCATTACTCCATCTGGAGTTCTCTACCTTAATCTGTGGAACACATGACACAGCCATCAGAAGCTTGATGGAAGCTTGGCTATAAATTTATCTGTTTGGTCCTCAAGCTTGTATCTCAATCCCCTTCAGTTTTTACACCATCAAGTGAGAAAGGAGAGCTTGGAAGTGCCTTCCAGATTTTTGTATTCTTCTTATTTCTGATTGCGTGAGCTGGTGCTGCAAATTGTATTTTGCTGTCTGGAGTCCCGTGACAGGAAAGCTCGAATCTCTTTCCAGCCATTGCTATCCGCTGAAGTTTTGTTAAAGCTTGTTCGCTTTTCTGAAATTCTCAGCTTACTCAATTAGAAGCTTATACCATACAGAGTCATCGTGTCCTTTGTTTAAACACAAGAAGGGTTTTTGATA
This sequence comes from Pinus taeda, assembly GCA_000404065.3. Classification (NCBI taxonomy): domain Eukaryota; kingdom Viridiplantae; phylum Streptophyta; class Pinopsida; order Pinales; family Pinaceae; genus Pinus; species Pinus taeda. The sequence continues at coordinate 10,694 of APFE031045234.1, forward strand.
TCTGATATTATTTTGACGCTGAGAGAGAGCAAGTTTGATGAGTTCAAAAGCGTAGTAGTAAGATGGTGCTATGTGTGAGTAAGCACACTTGTTGACATCTGAAGCGGGCGGGTTATTAATCAGTCAAGAGGGCTGCGTTCTTTGTTAAAATTTAAAGAAACAGTGACAGAGTGCATCAATGGCCGGAGGTATTTATCTGGGCATTAAACCTTCATTTTTATTCCTTAAATCCGCATATAGAATCGGCATTGAGGTATTTATCTGGGCATTAAACCTTCATTTTTATTCCTTAAATCCGCATATAGAATCGCTGTGATAATTTAGCATTTGGTATCAGAGCTACACTTATCTCTGCCTTGGTGTGTTCTGTATTTTGTTTGATTGTTTGTGGTATATGGCATATAAATCGATATTGGTCTCTGCGTATTATCGTTTAAAAAAAAAAAAAAAAACCAATATGTCATGCACCTCACCAGCATATATACGTAATAAATTATGTTTTATGATGTTTTAGCTCATGTTCGTAAAGAGTCAATTCGATAAAGCTTTCAGACTAAACAGAAAATCGTATTAAGCATAGCGGATTAACTCTAAAAGGGAGCAATAACTAGTACGGTTCATCATGTATTTCCATGATTCATATTCCAGACTTACTTTCACAGTTAATATTTCTCTGTTAAATGTTGCCCTGAAACATAGGAAAATGTGAAACATGCATTAAAATTTAGGGTTTAATTTCAGATATTTAGAGTGTGAAAAGCATAGATTTCAAATATACCTGAAAGGCATATTTGATTTGGAATTAACTGTTTAATGTGTTTAGAGCATAAGACCAAACCATTAAATTGTTTGGCAAGATCTTGCATCGAATTGATCTTTTGTGAAGATATTCTTGGCACATAAATGGTTTATTTCTCATTCGGGCATTCAGTTTTTGATTCTATGTTTATTCCGCATGAAGTTCAGATTTAGCATTGTTGAAATTTAATTTAAAATTAATTTTAATTATATTTATCTTGTGGGCAAAATAGCTTGTTTGCTGGTCTATTTTTTGTTTGTTTTATAAACTTAAGGACGGAGCCTGAAGTCAAGCCAGCTAGCCTTCGAACTGCATTTGCTATGCAAGTGCAAAGTAGATCAGTGTTGCTTCAGTCAATCTCCGGGTTTTGTTTATAAATTGAACAATCGATTTGCAGTCATTTACGGTAATGCTGATTGTTTTAACTTTAAGAGTTTGATTAGTGCGGTAATTTGTTTCCGCCTTCCATATATATATATATATATATATATATATATATATTTTTGTTTATCAAAATTTTAAAAATATGTCTAGTGATCCATATAATTTTAATTAATTAGAGAATAGCCACAACATCTTTAATTAAATAAAATTATATATTATGATCGGTTAGGATCACATAAGGATTATTTAGACATTAATTGTAATTAATTATACTAAATATAATAAATTTTATCCCGCGGGAATTTTTATTATAGTTATGTAATTAATTAGGATAAAATTTCATAACTTACCCACAGGATTTATGAATTGATGGTTTTATCATAAAGTTCAAAACTATGAATAATTGAATTTGCTTAAAATGAAAATTTAGGCCACAGACAATTTTTATGTCATTAGATTCAATTTTGAGCATGATTTACATTGGTAAAACATGAAATTTTATTGAAGCCTCAATTTTAACATAAGCATGTGATTTTTAATTTGATGCAGTTGTACAACCTGCAAATTTCTTTGAAATTCGCTGTGATATCCCTGAACTTAAGGGAGATAACTATAAGGTTTGGAAGGAGAGGATTCTCCTTCATTTGGGGTGGATGGACATAGACTATGCTATTAGGAAAGATGAACCACCGACACTCACTAATGTTAGCACTGCAGCGGACATCATGCTTTATGAACGATGAGAGTGATCCAATCGTCTAAGCATGATGTTCATTAAGACTAAAATTTCAGCTGGTATTCGTGGTTCCGTTGATCAGCATGAAAAGGTCCGAGACTCGCTGAAGGCCATTGATGATCAATTCGTCACTTCAGACAAGGCACTAGCAAGCACCCTAATCATGAAGTTCTCATCCCTAAGGCTCACCGGTGTGAAAGGTGTGCGCGAGCACATCATGCAGATGAGGGACACTGTGGCTCAATTGAAGAAACTCGAGGTTGATATATCAGAGTCCTTCCTAGTGCACTACATCCTGAACACCCTTCCACACCAATATGGACCTTTCAAAATCTCATACAACACACATAAGGATAAATGGTCAATTAATGAACTCATGACCATGTGCGTTCAAGGGGAAGAGAGGTTGGTGATGGAACTGGGAGAGAGTGCAATGCTGGCAACGCATGGAAAGGGCAAATCTCAAGTCAATCGAAAAGGGAAAGGTAAAGTACCTCCCCAAACCGATATCAAGAAGGATTCCAAGTGTTTCTTCTGTAAAAAGAAGGGACATATGAAGAAGGAATGCGCCAAATTTCAGAAATGGCTTGCAGACAAAGGTAATTTGATCTCATTTGTTTGTTATGAATCTAATATGGTTAACGTTAATATTAACACATGGTGGATAGATTCTATTTCAACAATTCACATTTTGAATTCCTTGCAGGGTTTGCAAAACCTAAGGAAGCCGGTGGGAAGTGAGCAAAGCATCTTATCAGGAAACAAGATGGGCTCGCATGTGGAAGCTATAGGAACATGTTATTTAAATTTAAGTAGTGGCTTTGTTTTAGAATTAGAAAAGACCTTTTATGTTCCAAGTTTTTCTAGAAACTTGATTTCAGTTTCAAGGCTTGTACCTTTTGGATATTCCGTTAACTTTTCAGAAAAATCCTTCAGTCTATTTTATAAATCTGATTATGTTGGGAATGGTATTTTGTCTAATCTTTACTGCATTAATTTACAAAACAATGCCACTTATGATTCAATGCATGTTCACACTGGTACTAAAAGATGTGTTATTAAAGAAGATTCCTCTAAATTATGGCACCGGAGACTAGGTCATATCTCCATAGAAATAATTAAAAGATTGGTAAATGAAGGGGTACTTAATGCTCTGGATTTTATTGATTTTGAGACTTGTGTGGATTGCATAAAGGGAAAGCAGACCAACAAGTCAAAGAAAGATGCCAATAGGAGTTCGGACATATTAGAGATCATACATACTAATATATGTAGTCCAGACATGGACTCACATGGTCAGAGATACTTCATTTCTTTTATAGATGATTACTCACGATATATGTATCTCTACATGTGTCATAAAAAGAGCGAAGCATTAGATGCCTTTAAGATCTTTAAGGCTGAAGTAGAGAAACAATGCGACAAGCAAATTAAGATCGTGAGATCAGATAGAGGTGGAGAATATTATGGTAGATACACAAAAAATGGACAAGCACCTGGGCCATTTGCTAAATTTCTTCAAGAGCATGGGATTGTTGCCCAATACACCATGCTTGGTTCACCTGACCAGAATGGTGTAGCAGAAAGAAGAAATCGAACATTATTGGACATGGTGCAGAGTATGCTTAGCAGCTCCAATCTTCCTAAATCCTTGTGGACTAAAGCACTTAAGATGGCAGTGTATATATTAAACCGAGTTCCAACCAAGGCAGTTCCTAAAACGCCATTTGAATTATGGAAAGGTTGGAAACCGAGTTTGCGACATATGCGCGTTTGGGGATGCTCGTCTGAAGTGAGAATTTATAATCCACAAGAGAAGAAACTGGACCCAAGGACCATTAGTGGGTATGTCATTTGATATGCTAAAAGGTCTAAAGGTTATATATTTTATTGTCCATCTCACAACACTAGGATTGTGGAATCAAGAAATGCGAAGTTTCTTGAAAATGACTTGATCAGTGGGAGCGATCAAACCAGAAACATAGTTTCTGAGAAGGATCATTTAGAATCTCAACCTTCCACTTCAAGTGATACATTGATTATTGTTCATAGCAACCCTCAAGTACAAACTGTTGTTGAACAACCAATCGTTGAAGTTCCACAAGCTGCTGACAATATTCTAGTAGATCAAGGAGTTCAAGAGTTGCCAAGAACTTTTGAACAACAAGTTGAACCACATGCTTCTCACGAAGATGATGGTACAACATTAAGAAGATCTACTAGAACAAAGAGATCAACAATTCCTAGTGATTATGTTGTGTATCTACAAGAATCTGACTTCAACATTGGAGCCGAAAATGATCCCGAGTCATTTTCACAAGCCATGAGTTGCAAAGAATCAGAATTATGGTACGATGCAATGAAGGAAGAGATGAATTCCATAAAGAGTAACGAAGTCTCGGATCTTGTTGAGTTGCCTAATGGTGCAAAATCCATTGGATGTAAATGGGTCTTTAAGACAAATAAAGATTCATTCGGCAACATTGAGAGATACAAGGCAAGACTTGTTGCTAAGGGATTCACTCAGAAAGAAGGAATCGACTACACGGAGACTTTTCTCGTGTATCTAGGAAAGATTCCTTGTGTGTTATTATGGCATTAGTAGCCCATTTTGACTTGGAGTTGCAACAAATGGATGTGAAAACGGCTTTTCTTAATGGAGATCTAGAGGAGGAGGTTTACATGAAACAACGTGAAGGATTCCCCTCTAGTGATGGTGAGCAATTGGTTTGCAAGCTCAAGAAGTCATTATATGGTTTAAAACAAGCATCTCGCCAATGGTATTTGAAATTCCATAATGTAATTTCTTCTTTCGGTTTCGTAGAAAACTTTATGGATCAATGTATATAACTAAAAGTTAGTGGGAGTAAAATTTGTTTTCTTGTTTTATATGTGGATGACATTTTGCTAGCAACCAATGATAAGGGTTTGCTACATGATGTGAAACAATTCCTCTCTAAAATTTTTGATATGAAGGATATGGGTGAGGCATCTTATGTCATTGGCATTAAGATCCATAGATACATATTTCGAGGCATCTTGGGTCTGTCACAGGAAACCTATATTAATAAAATTTTAGAGAGATTTCGGATGAAGAATTGTTCACCAAGTGTAGCTCCCATTGTGAAGGGTGATAGGTTCAATTTGAACCAATGCCCGAAGAACGACTTGGAAAGGGAACAAATGAAGAACATTCCATATGCTTCTGCTGTCGGAAGCCTAATGTATGCTCAAGTATGCACAAGGCCTCACATTGCATTTGTTGTGGGAATGTTGGTATGATATTAGAGTGATCGAGGTTTAGACCACTGGAGAGCTGCAAAGAAAGTAATGAGGTACCTTCAAGGAACCAAAGACTACATGCTTATGTATAGACGAACGGACAACTTGGAAGTAATTGGCTACTCAGATTCTGACTTTGCTGGATGTCTTGATTCATGCAAATCAACATCAGGTTACATTTTTATGATGGCCGATGGAACTGTATAATGGAGTAGTGGCAAGGAAACCTTGATTGCCACTTCCACTATGGAAGCCGAGTTCATCTCCTGTTTTGAGGCTACTTTACATGGTGTATGGCTTAAGAGTTTCATTTCTAGGCTTAGAATTACGGATTCTATCTCTAAGCCATTGAGAATATATTGTGATAATTCAGCTGCTGTATTTATGGCTAAAAATAATAAAAGTGGGAGTCGAGATAAACACATGGACATTAAGTATTTAGCTATAAGGGAACGTTTTAAAGAAAAGAAAGTGGTCATTGAGCACGTGAGCACTGAATTGATGATCGTTGATCCTTTGACTAAGGGCATGCCACCATTTAAATTCAAGGATCATGTAATGAATATGGGACTTGGTTCCATTATGTAGTTTCTCATTGTATGGACAGTGTTATTTTAATGAAATTCTTAATTATTGTGATGTTTTTTCTCATATTTATGTGCACCTTAAGTTGATTTGAGAAAATTCATTTAAGAAGGACCAAGAATAAACATAAGATTTATTCATTAAGAAATTGTTGCCACATAAATTATAATAAGAATAAATACATAGTAATACATGGAAGATAATACTCGACATTAGAGGACTTATCTCCATGATTCATGTATCTATTACTAAATACAGATTGTCAATGGTTTTTAAGTTGAGACATTAAGTTTGGAAGTATGGACCAAGTGGGAGAATGTTAAGCTCCATTAATTTTTTTACCAACTGCTACCTACAGTTATGGAAGTAAACTGCAGTCTTTCCTTAATTTCTGGAAACCAACTACAGTAATTTCCTTAAATTAAGGAAATCAACTGCAGTTAATAAATTTATTGTTGGGAGCTTCTGAAGTGGTCCATTACTCCATCTGGAGTTCTCTACCTTGATCTGTGGAACACATGACACATAGCCATCAGAAGCTTGATGGAAGCTTGGCTATAAATTTATCTGTTTAGTCCCCAAGCTTGTATCTCAATCCCCTTCAGTTTTTACACTATCAAGTGAGAAAGGAGAGCTTGGAAGTGCCTTCCAGATTTTTGTATTCTTCTTATTTCTGATTGCGTGAGCTGGTGCTGCAAATTGTATTTTGTTGTCTGGAGTCCCGTGACAGGAAAGCTCGAATCTCTTTCCAGCCATTGCCATCCGTTGAAGTTTTGTTAAAGCTTGTTTGCTTTTATGAAATTCTCAGCTTACTCAATTAGAAGCTTATAGCATACAGAGTCACCGCGTCCTTTGTTTAAACGCAAGAAGGATTTTTGATATATGAGATTATTTTGACGCTGAGAGAGAGCAAGTTTGATGAGTTCAAAAACGTAGCAGTAAGATGGTGCTGTGTGTGAGTAAGCACACTTGTTGACATATGAAGCGGGCAGGTTATTAATTAGTCAAGAGGGCTGTGTTCTCTGTTAAAATTTAAAGAAACAGTGACAGAGTGCATCAATGGCCAGAGGTATTTATTTGGGCATTAAACCTTCATTTTTATTCCTTAAATCCGCATATAGAATCGCTGTGATAATTTAGCACCAATGACTAGTGAGAGTTGTTGTTGAGTGACATGTGGTTGTTGGTGACCAATGACATTTGGCTTTGCAATCTGGTTGTTAACAACTAATGACATTTGTCTTTGTACATATTTATGTTTTCTATTCCGGGCCTGGCTTTGTTTTTAGTTTCCTCTAAGGCAAGTCCTCTGGAGGTTTTATCATCTGTTTCGCGCCGAAAGCTTCATTACAACTGGTAAGTTCTCAAAATCTAAGTCTTCAAAACAATTAAGTTTTCGGGAGGCACCAGCAGATCCTATGGCGAAGTCCCTAGCTCCTTACTCTGTGCACTGAGCCTCATGACCTGCTAATGATTCATATTTTAATGCCAAAATGGTTGTGCATCTCTTCTATATTGTCTTTAGATATTGAGAGTTTATATTTCTATCTTAGCGTCAATATACAATATTGTATACCAATTTCCCTGGCTTGAGCATTGATATTTCTATCTTAGCGTCAATATACAATACAGGGAAAAATTTGGTATATATTCGTTATATATTGCTCATATATTCAACCGATTACATTCAATTTTACTTATCGATGGTTTCCGTCTCTTGCTTTATCCTTCCTTATCCTTCCCTGGAAGTTCCAACATTACTTTCTCTGACAGAAGTTTGTTTCTGTATCTATAGTTCGTTACAGTAGATTCTAAAAATCTACCATCTAAAGCTCCCATTGGACTAAATCATTATTATCCAAAATCAGATCACAGTCTATTTGACACTAACAGGGACTTGGGACTTGCTGTTTCGTGTTAAATGAGAGCATACATAACACGCAACGGATTTATACTCAGAGACAGACTAGACCAATGGAGAGAAAAATGGAGAAACAACAAGATTACTCAATAAAAAACAATGGAATAAATAAAACAATCACTAAAGAACAGAAATCACTTTGCATTAGTAACAGTGCTGGACGTTGGCTTGCTTGCTTTCCTTGGCGACAAAAATTACAAATTTATAGAGGCAGAAGAAGGATCTAGAATCCTGTATGTGATTCAGACGAAGATCTGGAATAATCTAAAAACTAATGGCAGTCTAGAAAGATCTAAAATCCTAGAGATCTAGAAACTAATAACAATAACGGTGTGGAGATCTAGAAAAATCTTCTATTATTGAAAGATCTATAATCTTGCTTGAATCACACTTAACACTTCCCAACTAGCTTGTTAAAAATGATATTAAAACACTATTATTGTAAATTCGGCACTATAGCAGGTATCACGCGAGCAACTTGTGATGTCGCGAAGATATTTGTGGTACGCACATGTACATTCTCCCACGTTGCCAAACTATGACTCCTAAATTTAGGTTTTTTTTTTTTTTTTCTTTTTTTGAACTATTTTGGGGAAGGTAGTTGAATTTATTGTAATTTAGGTCAAATGTATGAAAATGGAGACTTAATTTGTTGGTGCGTTTTAAACGGTGAATTTTATTTTTGTTATAGGTTTTAAGTTTTAGAATCGAATTTGTTTTTTCATATTAAAGTGGTATTATATTAGAAGTGTTTGTTGAATTTTCACAAGGCAAAAGGAAATAAATTAGTTTTTTTGGTTTATAACGAGAGTGTTGTTAATTTTAAGCTAGTCTAACGAAGATTTAGATAGAAAATAATTTAAATAGGTAATAATTTTTTCGCCCACCACTTAAAATATAGAATATAGTTTTTAATTATTTATTTTATTTTATTTTTTAATAAAATGTTTTAATCTACCTAAGTTTCACTAACAAGAGTGTTGTTGTTAATATTAGGCCAGTGTAACAAAGATTTAAACCTAAATAAGAAGGGTAATAATCCTTCCACCTAATCACTTAAATTATAGAAAATAGATTTTAATCTTTTTAAAAAAAATTATAAGTTTTGTTTCATAATTAAATAAAAAGTTTTAATCTATTTACTATGGAGAAAGTTTTAATAATAAGAATAATGTTGTTAATAGTAGGCTAGCCCAACAAAGATTTAAACCTAAATAAAAAGATAATGATCTTTCTACCAATTTAGAAGTAACTTTTGATTTATTTAAAATAATTCTAAGTTTAACCTAAATAAAAAGGTAATGATTTTTCTACCCAACCATTTAAAATTTAGAAAGTAACTTTTGATATATTTAAAATAATTCTAAGTTTTGTTTCATAATTAAATAAAAAGTTTCAATCTATTTTAGTAATATTTAATGTAAATTAATTTATCTACTTTTCAGGCTTCACTCAAGTAGATTTGAGCATAAAATTTTTGAGCATTGAATTATATGGTTTTACATCATACTAATCATCAATGGACCTACTCCCTTGGGCTTATAAATGTTATTTCCTCTTGGTTTTACATCATACTCACTAATTGACTTCCTCCCTTGGGCTTATAACCTACTTGCTTGGGCTTATAAATGTTATTTTCTCTTGGTTTTACATCATACTCACCAATTGACTTACTCCCTTGGGCGACTTACTCCCTTGGGCTTATAAATGTTATTTCATGTTGGTTTTACATCATACTCACTAATTGACTTACTCTCTTAGGCTTATAAATGTTATTTTTTTGGCTTGACCCATATCGGATTTGAACCTTGAATCTCATTATTTACATAATACTTTGTAACACAACAATCACCAATTGAGCTACATATAAATTATTATGTTAACTGTATTTTAATTATTAAATTAAATGTTTTGGGTTTTTAATCAAAACCTTATGATACAATTTTGATAGGAGTTTATTTTTTCTTCATTTTAGTTTTTTATTCAACATAATATCTAATCAATACGTCACCACCAACAAATATCATCTTCATTATTGGGAATGTGGATCTCACAACGTGTTTGAGAAGCTCCACAAGAGAGCATAATATTTTCTACTCTACCCATCTGTCAGTGGAATGCCTCAAGGTATGCTGAATGTGGCTAACGATTGTTTGGAATGGTCATTGTTTCTTCGGTCATTAAAGAACGAAGATATCCCGTTACACCGGGAAGTCAAGCAAGGATGTCATGTCGCTTCCCCCCTTGAACTGAGTAAATAGAAGAACTCGGTGTCTTCACCGAGTGAAGTTAATCAAAATTCAAGTCTTGAATTTAAACCCATAGTAGTAGAAATAGAGTCAAAACTGAAACAAAAAGCAACAACAAAAGACTTCGGGGAATTTATCAATCAAATGTTGTTGGTGGGCCTGGTGGGCTAATTCTCATAACATTTCTTGATGAGTTTCTTGTGTCCTAAATTTGAAGAGCAAATAAGAAAGGTTCTAGATGTCAACCATCTTAGGTATAAAAAATTATCTGAACTTGTTGCATCACATGGTCAAGTGGTATCTGTGGATAATACTACCACTCGAATTTGTCGAATATTTCCTACTGGCAGCGAAGCGGTGCCTAGTAAGCTACCTGCAGCGACGAACACGCTTAAGAAAATAAAGTCAAATTCATTGGAGAAATTCAAGGCATGGTTGGGTAAAATTATAAACATTAGGAAATGTAAGAAGGAATACAATATCTCTTCTATGCGGTCGGACTTTAAAAAAGCAACTGGGAATACTCTGGATTTTCGAAGATAATGAAGCTTGTAGAAGAATGCAAGGATGTTGCAGAGCAAAAATAAGATAAGAAAGGATGCCATGTGGTTTTCCCAGTTAAAAGGATTAAACAAAATCCAAATCTAAACATTACAACCCACACAGAACTCAAACTAAAAGCTTCAGTGGATGAATTCATTGAATTTATAAATCACATGTTGTTGGAGGGTGAATTTTCAGAGTATTTCCCTATGTCATAGTTGCCTTCAAGATTTAAACAATATACAAGAAAATCTCTTGATGTTAAGCATCTCAGATGCAAGAATATGACTGCACTAGTTTATCAATATAGTGTGCTTGTATACCCAAGGAGGATGGAGCGAGAGGGGTAATAGTAAACCTCAAAGAAAAGACAAAAATAAAGTTCGCATGGGGACTAGGCGACGCCACGAACAATCAAACAGAAACTCTCTCCCTTTGGTAGGGTCTAAACATCAACGTTTCTAATGGTATTGAGAACTTAATTATCATTAGTGATTCTATGACGGTAATCCAAAAATGCTTGAAGCTCTCCAAGAATGAGAACCTCCTCAATGTTGAATCCTCCCCAATCATTATTAGGATAAATTATCTATTAAAAAGGTTCGAGAAGGTTAAAATGTCCCATGTGTTGTGGGCAAACAACCATGTGGTGGACGCGCAAGTCAACGTTGGGGTGGCTTTAGAGAAAGGCTTCTTACATATCGACCATTTTGTAAGAATATGTCACATCACTTGATTCAAAGTAAAATTTTCATTATGGTGCAGTACAACTGGGGTACGGGCCTGCAACACATCAAACTAGAAATTATTAAGGTTATCTCCCCGATGGCCTTTTGCAGTGCATTGGGAGTAGGGGCGGTTGGTAGGAAGTTATGGAACAAGTGTGACGGTGGTAGTTTGAAGGCTATTATCTGTAACACATGGGTGATGCATCCTTGGTTATTTCCCTGGAGTTTTGACTCAGTTCCATTCGTGGGGTGGGTAGGTGCCATCGCAATTCGCTCTAGGCTTATTTCAGCGATGGAGGAGATGGAGGGTAGTTGTTTTTGTCATGATGAAAAATTGATTCGCATTAATGAAGGATAACATGGGAAGGAATTTCAAAATGAACCGGAAAATTATTTATAGCAGTTGGTTGTAGATGGTAAATCATCGGATCTTGTTAGTTCAGGGTAGATTAGCCAAGAAAATGACATCTGCTAGCAATGGTAGTGGAGGTGGAGCTGGGTCGAGTCGCAACAGGAATTTAGAAGACATGGTTGACAACTCTTGCAAGCATGTCATAAAGGAAATTGTAAAAGAAATCAACAAAAACATGGCAATTTTGTATGCCATGTTGTCAAGACTCGGCAAAGACATGGAATTATTGTAGAAAACTATGGAGAGCCTTTGTATAGACGTAATGGGTATGGGACAAAAGGTGAGAGCATTGAAATCAAAGTCAAGACTGCAAAAATTGGGGTGTTGAAAGAAGTATTCAAATTTGGGGACTACTTTGTCCCTCATGTTAAAGGTGTTGTGAACGTTGTTGTTCGGGACCTGGAACCTGGGGTGGGCAAGGTTGAAGAATTGGTTATGACTACAGACAAAGCCTTGGGAGAAATTGATCTTCGAAGCAACGGGTAGAAGTTTTATTTTAAGTTATATCTATGTTTTGTCGGTCTATAGAATATGGTGGGTTTTTTTTGGAAAGTCTACATTATAGGCTAAGTACAAAGCTCGTTTATAAATAATGTTGGTAGCGATAGGGTCCTTCTTCAGGTTAAAATGATGAACATTTGTGAGAGCTTTCTCTCCAAAATCATATGGGATCTGGCACTTTTCCATTTTATCTAATGAAAATGCAACCCGCTTTATTTTTAATATATATATATATATATATATATATATATATAATATATATATATATATATATTATATATATATATATATATATATATATATATATATATTCTACTAGCCCCAAGGGCTAGCTCAACGGGTCAAGTCCCTATTGTTAAGTACCTCGCTGATCGGGAGGTCACAAGGTCAATTCTCCTCAACGCCCTTGGGGTTAGGCCCTGCTAGCTTTGTCGGCATGCTTTAAAATATTCCCTTCAAGGTTGATCTGCCTAGATTTTTCCAAGGGAAAAAATATATATATATATTCTGCTTGTCTCAGTGGACAATATTCCTGCACTTGTAATCAATGAAATCATGGAAAATTCCAACTCCGATAGAGATAAAGAAACCTCCATTAACATGGACGAAGATCCTACTAAAACCAGTGTAAATCCATCTTAACCACGGATCTAGCAAGAGCTGAGAGAGATCAAATCCCCTGAGGTGCAAGCCTCTTTTCGAGTGGAAAAATTAAATAAAAAGCTTGCACATGTGTAACAGACCTAGTAAAAGCTCATGTAATAAAAGTTAATAAAGGCAGAATAAGAGAATGATTAAGGGAAATTTATTCCACGCTGAATGTTGGGGAAATATATCCTAGTGGGCATCATTGGATGTGTGTTTTGGCTAAGTAAAATTGACAAAGGCTAAGGCTAACGTATTAAAAGGAAAAAAGGCATTTCGACACATTTATTTATGAAAATAAAGGAAACTGGGAGAAAAGTAAGGTGAAAGGTCACATGCTGCATGTGAGGAGGGAAATAAAGGAAAATAATGGAAAGTGAAGAAAATAGAGGCCTTACTCATAAACAACCTTTTTAGGATCAGTTGGCAGGCATTTGCTAACATTTTGTCAGTTAAATTGGAGCTCTCTCATTATTCTCTCTCTCTCTCTTAGTCTTGGTCACTTAGAGTTTTCTTGGAGCACTCTATTTTTGGAGCAAGGAAGGAAAATCAAGAAAAGGGAAAGGAAGGAAAGTAGAAGGAAAATCAGGATCAAGCAACTTCAACATGAATACTTGCAAGTAACCTTTTGCATGTGTGATTCCTAGCTAGTTTGGACATGCACGGCTTTGCATGTTGGTGTATAGTTCACTTGCTGTTGATGGCATGGTTTTGCTGGGTTATTGCAGTGGTTTTCATCTTAGCCTTGCCTTTTTTTGGATGCCATGGTGTTGGGATGTTTATTTTGGTTTTTTAGCTTTGGTTTGTCGGATGGATTTCATAATTCATGGAGGAGGTGGTCTCAAGTTTCATTCCCAAAAACCTAGGAATACCTTGACCAATTTTGGTGGGATACACGATAAAGCCTGAGGGAGGAGTCTCGGTTTAGGGACCAATGATCTGGGTTTGGATTGCAGCTCGCTTTAGGGCCTAGTGATCCAAGATTGGATTGCAGTAAAGCTTGAGAGACAAGGAGACAGAAAATTCCTCAAGATAGTGATGGATTTCGGATGGCATTCCATGTTCGGTTCGATTATGATCAGAGCATCAGTTTTGGTGTGATCACCGTTTGATGAGGGTGGAGGTGGTTTAATCTTTGGACTCCCTTGGTTTTTCTTGGATTGGTTGCTCTATGAGATCCCACATTCATGCTTGGAATATGGCATGAGGGTGACTGGTTGAAAGGAATATTTGGTTCAGCCATGTCTATGGTCGGGTAGTACATGGAAGTCCCGAATCTAGTCAAACTTGCCTATGATAAATAAAAGCTAAGTTCTCTTAATTTTTCACTTGTTTATACATGGATTTAATGGCTCTCTCTCTCTCTATATATATATGTGTGTGTGTGTGTGTGTGTGTGTGTGTATGGTTTTACGCTGGTTGTAAGCATGATTATATGATTGGTTCATGTCATGGTTATTTCATGTATTTACTTATAATTGTTAAAATGATGGATGCAAGACCTAATTTATATTATAACAGTTCAATGGAGAAGGCAGTGATCCTTCTGGTTATGTTTCATAAGTGCTTTCAGTCATTCATGCTTTGTCTTGTATATTAGACTTGTAGGTTGCAATGATGCCAAGCGTTTGACAGAATGTCAGTCCCGGTTGGTGGATGCTCAGGCCTAGTATTGAGGTTGATTTTTTATTTATTAGTATTTTCATCATGTCTTTGATGGATTCTAGAGGTTGTAACAATTTTTTGACAAAGCCTCGGATTCTGGGCTAGAAAAGTGGCTCAAATCCTGGGGGCGCTGGCACAAGTCTGTTGATAAGAGTCCATAGACGCTGACACATAGGCCTGTGAGAGTGACTTTGGGTTTCTGGACACTGTCATTCCTATAGCATGAGAGTGACTAGGGGTTAAAAGTCTTAAAACATCAATGGGACCTAGGGACAGGATGTCTGAGTGGTTGACATGTCTCCTAAGGGTGTTGTTGTTGATGTGGATGGGTTTGATTGATGTGTTTTGTCGATTCCACTTCCTTAAGGTTACCAAGGAGGTTGAATCCCTTATAGTGGCCTCTCTCATCACATGTTTACCCTAGTTGGACAGTTTCTTAGGTAGACCTAGGAGGAGTGGTGTTACAGAGTGGTATCATAGCGTGTTGCATGGCATCATGTTGATCATGATTATAGTAAGGTTGTCATGAGGAACTTGATGTTGATTTTTTGGATTGCATCATCAGAAGTAAATGACCGGTTACATGATTATATGTAGCTTGATTACATCGTTGTATGTTAGGTTGAATTCTTGGTTGTTTGATTGCATGTATTAGTCTTGTACGTTGATTACAAGAATTGATCGCTTATGCTCGATTACATGTGTTCATGAATATGTGTAGTTGATTATGCATTGCTTATGCATGTTGATAGTTGCATGTGGAAATGTGTACAATGGAATAATGGTTGTTGTCATGCATGAGGTCATAACATGCATTACCGATGTGGCCTTGCATTGATGACTGGCCCCTAACTAAAATGATGTTTAAGCGTTGATGCACTTATTCGATATATGTCTATATGATGTTATGATTATGTTATACATGTATCAAGTTGATTTGATGATCTTGCAGACAAGGTATCCTCCCCGAATTATGCTAAGGTATGTTGGTTTAGTTGACATATTATGCCTTGCAGGAAAGAGATCAAATGGTTAGCAAGGTGGTAGACTGCATAGAATCTCCCTATGAATCAGATGAGCTGCCTGGTGTGGGGCATTATTCTGATTTGGCAGACACATGAAGAAGCTTAAAGGAAGAAATAAGGAGTTGTAAGGCTGAGAATGATAGGATCATACAGGCACAAGAGAAACAAGTAAAGGTTAATGTGATACTACTTCAGAGTTTGTTAGAATTGCAGGGCCACTTCGGGTCACTCACGGATAGGAGGATAGAACAAATGGGGCATATAGCAGTAGGTATCCTGGTAGACATAGGTCAGATAGATCTAACACGATGAGAGATGTAAGGTTGTTGAATACTCCAGATAGGAGAGGTGATAGACACGTACTATTCTAGTTTTGGTTCTGGCAGGCATCATGATCATCATTGTTATCATCCTTACAAGAGGAGTGATAAGGGATAATTTCCAGATGAGTTTAAGGAAGAGAAGCCACCTACCTTTGATGGAGAAATGAAGAAATTGTAGGATGCAGAGCAATGGTTTTTTCATATGAAGAAATTCTTTTGATTGCATGATTATTCAGAAAACATGAAAGCTAAGATAACTACTTTCAATCTCAAAGGTAAAGAAGACATTTGGTGGGAAGACATGAATAATGTAAAAGCGAAACATGAGGAATATTTCACTTGGGATGCATTTTAGAGGCTCTTCAAGAAGAAGTACTTGTCAGAGAGGTACTATGATGATAGGGCTAAGTAGTTTCATGAGTTGCGGATGGGTTATATGACAGATGAGGAATATACTAGAAGATTTCTGGAATTGTTGAGATATGTGCCTTACCTAAGGGAGGGGAAGGCCAAGGTTTAGACATTCTCCAGTGGACTACCAGTAGCATATAAATACCAGATTGAGTTTGATGAGCCTAGATCATTGGAGGAGGCCATCTGAAAGTTGAAACATTGTTATGATTAGTCGAAGTGCAAAGTTTAGCCTAAGCATGACTTGAAAAGAAATGATAAATCTAAAGGAAAATGGCCACCAAAGAGAGGAAGACCTCAAGATGTAAGTGAGAAAGAAAATGCAGTTCCTTATAAGAGGTTCAATACAGCTGAGAAGGGACATGGAGAACAATAGGATAGAGGCGGTGGTAGGGAACCATTGCAGTGTTGGATATGTGGTAAGGATCATCGTAAGAGGGATTATCCATAGTAGCAGAGTGGTGGTATACCCCAGATCTACAGTGCTCAAGAGGTGCATACATTTAGTGATGTTGGTCATAGAATTCCTCGGATCTATGTAGTTGTGGACAATAGACAAGCAGATCATCAGGCATCGATCATTGAGATGGACGGTAAGCTTTGTGATCAAGTTGTTTCTATTTTTATTGATCCTGGATCTAACTATAGTTATAATAATCTCGACCTAGTGGATAAGTGTGGATTGAGAAAGAAGGTGCATGCAGAACCTTGGTTGGTATAGTTGGCTACAACAACAAAGAAGCGAGTTCACCATTGGGTAAGAGCTTGTGAATTTGCGTTAATTGGTATGCCTATAGGAACACACTTGAATGTATTTCCATTGGGATCATATAGTATGCTTTTGGGTATGTATTAGCTATATATTCACAGAACCAAAGTGGATTGCTTCGACAAGGCCATTGAGTGTGTGGATGATAGTGGGGAAAAGAGGATGTTGCAGGGAAAGAAGAAGCCTACATCAGTGAGGATGGTTACTGCTATGCAGGTTAAGCATAGTTGTAGAAAAGGTTGTGTGATGTTTGTAATACACATTTGTAGTGACAAGGGTAAGGTTGAGGATGCGTTAAGAAGGTACCCAATTTTGCAGTGGTTTCAGGATGTATTCCTTGAGGCAATTACAGAGTTGCCACCTCACAGGGAGGTAGAGTTTTCTATTGAGTTAGTGATAGGTGCAACTCCAACATCAAAAGCATATTACAGGATGATCACACCTGAGTTGGTAGAGTTGAAGTTGTAGTTAAAGGAAATGCTTGATAAGGGATACATTAGGCCAAGTGTATCACCTTGGGGTGCACTACTGTTGTTCGTAAAGAAGAAAGATTGTACTATTAGATTGTTCCTTGACTACAAGCAACTGAACAAAGTAACGCTTAAGAACAAGTACCCATTTCCGAGGATTGATGATTTGTTCGATTAGTTGAAGGGAGAAACAATGTTCTCCAAGATCGACTTGAGATCGGGATACCATCAGGTATGCATCAAGGAAGCGGATATCTTCAAGACGGCGTTCAGGACAAGGTATGGGCATTATAAGTTTTCTGTTGTTCCATTCGATTTGACTAGTGCTCCAGTGACATTTATGTGTTTGATGAATAGTGTGTTGCATCCTTATCTGCACAAGTTTGTTATTGTATTCATTGATGACATATGGGTATATTCTAAAAACGAGGAAGAACATGCCGAGCATTTAGCAACAATGTTGAGATTGCTAAGAGAGCATCAGTTGTATGCTAAGCTCAGCAAGTGCAACTTATTTCATACTAAGGTACATTACTTAGGGCATGTTGTCTCCAAGGATGGCATAGCAGTAGATCCATAAAAGATAAGGACTATCATGGAGTGGGCAACTCCTAGGAATGTGGATGAGGTGAGATCATTTATGGGATTAGCAGGTTACTATAGGAGGTTCATCAAGAATTTCTCATGCATTGAATATCCTATCACATCATTTTAGAGGAAAGGTAAGAAGTTCGAATGGACAGAAGAATGTGAGGCTAGTTTTGAGTAGCTTAAGTAGTTGTTGACACATGCACCAGTGTTAAAGATTGTGGATCCAGACAAGGAGTTTGTAGTATGTATAGATGCTTGCAAGAGAGGACTTGGTGTAGTTCTCATGCAAAAAGGACAGGTAGTATGTTATGAATCACGGAAATTGAATGAGAACGAACAAAACTATCAGACGCATGATCTTGATCTAGCAACGATCATACATGCATTGAAGATGTGGAGACACTATCTTCTGGGAAAGAGGTTTACATTGATGAGCGATCACAGTGGGTTGCGGTATTTGTTTGACCAGCCCAATCTAAATGCCAAGCAAGCTAGATGGTTGGCTACCTTTAGTGAGTCCGATTTCAAGATTAGATACATCAAAGGGAAGGAGAATCAGGTTGTAGATGCTCTTAGCATGAAGGTATAAGTAAATCATATAGAAGTTATGAGATCTTATGGGACAAAGTTACAAGATAGGGTCTTACAGGTAGGACAACAGGATGACAAATACATGGAGATCATGCACAAGTTACAACAGAGTACAGGGACCACTAGTATAAAATGATGAAATCAGTGACTAGGTGACTAGAAAAGTTAGTCGCTGCAATTATTTCAAGTGAATTACTACTAAATTTGAGCAATTTTAAGTGACCGAACTAAAAATGACTAACTTAAACGACTAATTTAGTCTGGGGATAAAATATACGACTAGATAATAAATGAATAAACTAAAAACGACTAACTTAAATGACTAATTTAGTATTAAAATATATGAATAGACAATAAGTGACAAAATTAATAATGATTAATGTGAATGACTATTATAGTCAAAGAATAAAAATACGACCAAATAACAAGTACAACAAGTACATGAATTAGTCATTTATGTTATTAGTTTTTAATTGTGTCACTCCAGAAATGGAAAATTGTAATTTTGATACCCGAAGTGTTACATTTCACTACAAGGGTCTTTGAATCCATCTGCAGTGCATATATATACGATTAAAAAATATCCCATCCCTAGTTATTATTTAATGGGATATGAACCTTTGTTAATGATTTAAATGTTTTTAATAGTGGATATATAGCTAATAAAGTAAGTGATGAAATGAAGCTCATTTCAAGAAAATCAAATTGTTAAATTTTTAATGGTATATGAACCTTTGTTAATGATTTAATTTTGTTAAATTTTTAATGGTATATGAACGCTTGTTAACGATTAATTAATTGTTCCGCGACGGGGGTGATCATTTTGGAGGCCATTTGGCACTGCAATATTATTGGATTGAGGAGCTAGAGGGGACTCCACATGCCACACGAACGCAATGAAGAGCCTTCAGAACTCATACCCCGTAAGCAGTGTTTAATACTGCATAGGGACTGCATGCAGGAGATCATTCACAGGCGTTAGGCGATGAGGAGAGGAGAGTATTGGGAGTCAAATAGGACGAAACCATCAAATTCGACTAAGAGGGGAATTCTCACTTGCATCAAGCATGGCCATTGGATCTAGGGGAAGATTTCTCTATTTGGCGTAACAATTATCTGCTTCCGGGACTGGAATTTGTGGGTCGAGAGAAGACACAAAGTTTTCCTTAGTCTGGCTTTATCTCTGGTTCGAGAAAGCTCCACTTGATAATAGTTTGCTAGGGGAGAGCGACTTCAGGTGCCATCTCTGGGGCTGTTTGAGCTCTGCAGACCCTGGGACCTGTGGCATGCGTTCCTTCTTCTTTGTTGGTCGTGGTTACGGTGCTGGTGCTCAGGACTTTGGGCTCTTTCCTAGCAGGATAATATTATTAGTGTTCAACGAATCTGGTACAATAAGTGAAGTTTTATTTCAATATTGTCAATTCATAATTTCATGGTGTGTTTCTCTAGTCAGGCAGTATGCTTTCGTGGCGGTGCGACCGATGGTGGTGGTGCTGGTTGTATTCCTCGACATCGAGGGTGTGCCTGAAGGGGGAGGGTGTTGATCCATGTATGGATGAATGCCAGCAACATGGAGAGCCTAGCTCAGACTCTGAGTAAGAGTCACCACTTCACTGTGGACATGGCCCTGTCCCTAGCGTGCTCCTTGGGCCATGTAGAAACTCAGATCACCTTGGAGTCCATCACGATCCAGTTGAATAACATACAACTCAACGTTGATACACTAAGGGAGCAGATGTACGATGACAAGAACGAATTGGTTGCTTATATCAATGATCTCCTACATATGAAAAATGAGACCCTGGATTTGGTGGAAGATCTTCAACGTCAGTGCCTTTGATGCACAAATGACCATCTCCACTCCCTGGAGACTCAAGTGGAGCACATTGATTAATATAATATGCATGAACATTTTGCTATCTTTGTTGCACCTCCCATGTTTGTTCCCAATACCCATCCTTAATGTGTAATTTTGAGACATGTAATTTTGTTCTTTTTGTGCTGACAATAACCAAAGAGACCGACTGCCTTGGATTCTCTTCAGGCTTCTTACTGTTTAGAGCAAGGCTTGTGCCAACCCTTAAGCCCGTGACACTGTATTTTGTTGCAGTAGTGATGTATTTTGTTGACACTTCTGCTATGATAATATAATGAATGTTTTTACCGAAAAAAATGATCTGATTGTTTTTAATAGTTGATAAATAAAATAAGTGATGAAATGAAACTCATTTCAAGAAAACCAAATTGTTATTTTTTTAATGGTATATGAACCTTTGTTAATTTTTTAATGGTATACAAACCTTTGTTAATAATTTAATTTTGTTAATCTTTTTAATGGTATATGAATTTTTGGTAATAATCTAAGTTTTTTAACAATATATGAACTTTTATTAATAATTTAATTGTTTTTAATAATAAATGTCTTTAGTAATAGATAATTGATAAATTAATTGACTTACTTAACACAATTAATCCCGAAATGATATCTAATATAATGCACTGCGTAAACCCCCTAATACTTAAAATTCAAAAAGAGTGAAGGTATCTCTTCTTGAATGGTTCATGAGGCACAATACTTGCTAAGGTTTTGCAAATGGGTAGCAAGCTAAGTGGGCTTGATTGTAGGGAAAAATCCACAGTTATGAATGCTTGAGCCAGAGGCGATCTGGGATGGGTGACCTCCCGTGAAGTCCAGGTTACCGGGTGAAAGCCCCAAAAGTGATGATTGACGCTATGTGATTCATTTCACTAGTTTCAATCCCACTTCTTCACCCCTGTGAGCATCACCTAATGCAATGAGTGCTAAGTGAACTATTCAAAAATCATGAGAAATTAATCAGTTACGACTACCTCTCATGGAAATGGTCATACGTGAATGACTTACTTAACGCAATTAATCCCAAAATGATATCTAATATAATGCACTACGTAAACCCCCTAATACTTAAAATTCAAAAAGAGTGAAGGGATCTCTTCTTGAATGGTTCATGAGGCACAATACTTGCTAAGGTTTTGCAAATGGGGAAGCAAGCTAAGTGGGCTTGATTGTGGGGAAAACTACATAGTTAAGCGCACTTGAGCCAGAGGCGATCTGGGTTGGGTGACCTCCCAGGAAGCCCTAGTTACCGGGTGAAAGCCCCGGAAGTGATGATTGACGTTATGTGATTCATTTCACTAGTTTCAATCCCACTTCTTCACCCCTGTGAGCATCACCCGATGCAA
>APFE031045234.1:50138-106286 GCA_000404065.3 Pinus taeda
ATTCAAGATTGTTCTATTCATTCTTTCAGCTACACAATTCTATTGGGGATTATAAGGCACAGTTGTTTGATGTTTAATCCCATGTTGGCGAAGATAGTGTTCAAATTCATTTGATGTATATTCTTTTCCATTATCAGTGCGAATAGACACAATATGAGATTGTGCGTCATTTTCAATCCATTTATGAAAATTCTTGAATGTTAGGAAAGCATAGATTTGTCCTTCAATAAATAAACCCAACACATTCTGGTGTAGTCATCAATAAATGTCATGATATATTTATTTCCATTTGCAGAAGGAACAGGCATTGGACCACATAAATCTGAATGAATGAGTTCAAGTTTTCTATGTGCTCTTGAATGTGAATCATGAAAACTGTTTGTTATGCTTTCCTAGAATGCAAGCATCACATTGCTTAAGTTTCCTAGGAATTGTAGGCAAACCAGCAACACCATTTTTCCTCAACAAGCGGAGATTGTCATAGTTCAAATGTCCAAATCTAGCATGCCATAATAAACTTGATGGAAGTGCACCTTCTTCATGATGAGAATTGTATTAGAAATGTTGTGCACGAGCAGAGGTTCCTTGCAACTTGATAAGCCTTTCTTCTTCTATTCCCCTCATGACAAGTGAGTGTTCAGATGCTTTTCTTACCTCAAGCTTGCCATTAAACATATGAATGGAGTGACCTTGTTGGCAGATGTGGACCAAGGACAACATGTTTCTCTTGAGTTGTGGGAGATATAGAACATGATGCAGAAGAAATTATGGAAGACTAGGCAGTTTAAGCCTGATTGTGCCAAGCCTTGATGGCTTGATTTTTGATTGGTCTGCAAATTATATTGCTCCATCAACATTGTTAGTGAAATCTTCAAAAAAATATTTTCTATGAGTCATGTGGTAGGTTTCTCCTGAATGAAGCAACCAATCATTTTTCCAAGAAGCAAGTGAAGCATTAAATAAATCTTCATTTACTCCAATGTTACATTGTGCCACAACATAGTGAGTGGGCTCAGGTGCTTTACCTTTGTCTGTATCATCAGTTTTACCTTTTTGTTGGCTTCTTTGCTACTCAATTTTGTCCCATGGTAGCTTGCATGTAGAGGCATCATGTGATCCATTTCTTTTGCAGCGAATGCAGTGCAAATCTGCCTTTTCTCCTTGAGAATGTCTGCCCCCCCACCTCTGAAATATCTTCATCTTCCTCTTCGACCACCTCTTCCTCTTGTACAATCTTGAGCAGGATGCTTTTCTTTATGAGCAAGGCACATAGCCTCTTCATAAGATTTAGGGGTTGTCTTCTTTCCAAAATCTTTCTCTCTTTCAGCAAACTTTTTCACAAGAGAGTCAAAGGTTATATCTTTGAGATTTCCATTTGCTTGTAATGATTCAAGATAATTGGAGTAAGTAGGATAAAGTGCCTTGAGAAAAGCAATAAGAGGAATATCCAATTCAACCTTAGTGGATTTGATATCATGCATTATAGACTTTACTTCAGATGCAAGAGCAAGAGGATCATTATTTTTCAGTTCAAGAGTGAAGAGTTTAATCATGAGTTGAACAAGTTCAAGTGCAGAATGTGAGTCATAGAGTTCTTTCAGCTTTTTTAAGGCTTAAAAGGTAGTTGAATATGACGAAATATGGTGAATCACCTCTTCATTTACAGATGCTACGATTAATGTATAAGCTTTGTTGTTCTTGTTTTCCCAAATGATGACCTCTTTGTCTGAGGTAGGTTGTACTGGTTCATTGTCTCCGTCTCCAACACACACTCCTTTCCAGAACTCATTGAAAATGAGGGTGTGTTTTATCATCTAGGACCATTTAGGATAGTTCTCCTTGCCAGTGAGAACTATTCCCACCATGGATATGATTGAATGCATACTGTAAAAAAAAACTTCTACTGGCAAAAATTTGTGTATTGTAAAAATACTTCTCGTGATAGAAAAACACTTCTGCCAATATACAGTAAAATTATACTTCTGGTGGTAATTTTTAACAAATTACAATTCAACGGGCCAAACTCTCCATATAGGGCTTTGTACTATCTTTGTATTTAATGAAAATATAAAACATTTCCCAAAGAAATATTAAGATTAGGAATGCCCCTTTCAAAAAATTTCAAATCTATTCGTCATTAATTTTTTTTTCCTTTTGGTCCCTGTGTAGCGCGTTTCACTTACTACTAAAACAGAAAGAATTAAAATTTTGTGTACAACTCTGGGTACTTTGCTTCATAAAGATGATTCCACATCACATAGGAAACTTAATTCATATTACAGGTAGCATAATATCATATTCAGGCAGCGTAAATCACATAACATTCAACGCATATGCCATGATTCCACATCACACAGGCAGCTTAATTCATATTACAGGTAGCGTAATATCATATTCAGGCAGCGTAAATCACACAACATTCAATGCATATGCCATGAATAGCTCAACGCATATGCTGAAAAAAACGTACAACCAAAAAACACTCAACATATATATATGCCAGCGTTCTTCAAAACAGGAGCAGCGTTCTCCACTGGAGCAGCGTTCAAATCAGTGGAGTGGCGTTCTTCACAATTGCTGTTAATCTCGTATGCACTTTTAAATCGCTAAAACATTCCAGGTAGGAAAATTTCACTGCGATTTACTGCAACATCGATGACAACCTCACGATGGCTCTTGGGGCCACGCAGCAAGAGAACCGTCCTTTGAAATCAAAACAAAATGCAGCAAGAGCTATTCTACCGAAACGTCTTCAAAAAATATTCCAAAAGTCGTCCCTCTCTCAATGCTTTCTGAATTTAGGCAGTAAGAACAATGAATAGACTATGAACACACTGCATAGTAGACAGAGAGGGCAGAGGGCATAGTAGATAGTGGACAAAGAGTAGTAGACAGTGGAGTTACAACTATTTTGGGATCTGGCTCTGATACCATGTCAGACCAAGCAGTAATTCCTCAAAGAAAAAAATGATTCGTGTGTCTTATTCCATCAGGTAGGTCTTCATTATATACATGAGGGAGAGACTGTTCAGTTCATGATCTCCCGATGACTGTTCATATTTCTAATTTATCTATTTACATAAATTCACCCAATCACAAGGATTAGGTGTCAACAATTCCTATATGATTCAGCCATGATGGTAATTGGAGGAAAATTTTCTTGCTGAATATTCACACATCCATTGAAGGAAATGTGGGATAATTTTGAGTATATTGTAGACAAATAAATTGTTTGAGACACATATAAGGTGTCTCACTTCAACAACAAGATAAACTACACAAGTTTCAAGATAGACAACAAGATAAACATAGTGAGCAATTGTCGGCCTGTCACACTTTTTAATGTGTCTTATAATCAAGAATATGGCATCTTGAACCATTTTAATTGATTAGCTAGAGTTTATTAAGAGGAATTTTATCCGCGGTAATATTATTACAACTTTTGAAGGTCTTGAATGAGTATCAAAGACTAGTATCATAATTATAGATGAAGATAGGAATAGCAAATATGACTCCTAATGCATATTTTCTACTAGGGTGAAATTATTCAAGATTAGAAAAATAATGTAAATCTCCAAATGATGTACCATCTTTCATGCTAAGACTAAGGAGATAATGTGGTGTAAATCCTTCATTAATGTGCCCTCCATGCAAGTGGCTAAAACAGAATGTATTCCCTTCAAGTTCCAAAAGGGTGATAATTTGTAACTAGTCATGCTACCATGAACAGGTAAGTCACTCCCTCAAGTGGAGTGCCCTCATTTTCTTGGAATGAACACTTGGAACATGTTAGAAATAGGCTTTAAAGGAGAGAACGTGCAATTGGTAACTTACACTACATCAATGCATCCCTTGTAGCTGAGTGATGCATCCTATTTGCTACTAAGGCAACCCCCATTGTTGTGTTCTTATTCTCATTGTTGTTGTAATGAGTGTTTAAATATGGGCGCAAGGGACGTGCCCTTAAGAATGCTAGTATATTAACCAGAAATTTTCGTTGTCATGCTGATAGATCTGTATTCAAAAGGTGTAAATACAAAAAAAAAAATCTCCTCAAACAAGTGTTGATCCATAGGCTTTCTCTCAAATATGACTTTCTTTTGTTGTTTGACTATGTGATTGTTGTGTATCGGTGTGTTCACACTAGTAAAAAATGTGTAGTTTTCTCTTCCTATATGTTGTTTCTAAAATGTTTGCACAATTGACATTTGTGCTCAAATGGGAGCTGAAACTTCTCTTTTATAAACAAAG
The DNA here is from genome assembly GCA_000404065.3 of Pinus taeda. NCBI lineage: Eukaryota > Viridiplantae > Streptophyta > Pinopsida > Pinales > Pinaceae > Pinus > Pinus taeda. The sequence continues at coordinate 54,390 of APFE031045234.1, forward strand.
TTCTGAAAAGAGTTGAAAGTAAAGAGTTAACATATCAGTTTCATCTTTGAATGCGGAAAATTGAAGATGAATCAATGCCCAATTTTGACAACAGATGAATACCATGCAAATGATGAGAGAATAGATGATGAGAAGAGCTTGCTTAAATATGCATGTCCATGTAATGATTTTCGTGGTGGGAAGATGAGAAAAAGAAGTGTGATTTTTTAACATATGCTAAAATATGGGAATAGCGGTATAATCCATTTCCCTCAAAATTGTTATCCAGATAGGATGAAATAGCATAACATGAGAGATGTAGAGGCACTTGACATAGATGAAGAGGCAACAAACACAAACGAAAAGGTAGGAACCTTTGATGAAGGGATTGAAGTTGACAGAATGTTAAATGAGGGTTTCAAGGATGAATGGTAGAAGTTGATAGAGGATGCTTTAAAGCTTGTGTATGGTACTTGCAATTTAAGTCATTTAACAACAATCCTTTTAATTCTTAACTTGCAAGTGATGCATGGTTGGACAAATGAGAGTGTTGATGAGTTATTGACATTTTTACAATGGTTGTTACCACCTGACTCCACAATGACAACAAAATGAAGAGCATGTAAAGTGAAAATCACTAAGCTAGGCTTAGGGTATGAAAACATCCACACATATGTGAATGGTTGTGTATTATTTCGCAAAAGTCTTGCAAGTGAGACTAAATGTCCAAAATGTAAAGAAGGGAGGTATAGAATAGGGTTGAAATCAAATTCATTTCCGAGAAGGGTTCTTCATCATTTTCCACTAATCTCATGGTTGCTTCGAATGTATAAATGTCAAGACATTGCTGATCTAATGCAATGGCATGCCCAAAATAAGGGTACCGATGGAAAACAACGATTTGTGTCTGATTCTAAGATTTGGAAGGAATTTGACAACAAATCACTTGATTTTGCCCAAGATCCTCGCAATATAAGGGTAGGTTAGCTCTAAATGGTCAACTTGGCCAATGTTTTTAATAAATTATAACTTGCCTCCATGGTTAGCAACCAACCTATTTTTCTTGATGTTTTCATTGATTATACCAAGGAAAAAAAGTGTGACTTCAGATACAATTGATGTTTATTTAGAGCCATTATTTGATGAGCTAGTGGAATTGTGGAAAGGAATTGAAGCAATTCAAATTTTAAGGGATGGGAATTCAATTCAATTCACTTTAAGAGCTTCTTTATTATTTACAATCCATGATCTTCCTGCATATGTCACTTTGACCAGTCTCAATGTTCATGGATACCATGGATGTTCGGCTTAAATCTTTAAGGGTTTTGTGATGCATTCAAGTAGTTTTCACAAGTGCATTTATTTTGTACATCATGCTTACCTCAAAATGGAGCATCCATATCATCAACAAAAGTCACATTTCAATGGTAAGGAAGAGAATCGTGAAGCACCACTGCCAATAACAAGTGATTACATTATTGAGAATGGAGAAAAAAGAATGCAATTTATTGGAAATGGTGGCATTTGTGGTAGTAAAAATGATCCACTTAATGATAGTGGTGTAAAAAGAGTGTGCATATTCTATAAATTGCCATACTTTAAGCATATAACCATTAGGCATACTGTTGACTTTATGCATACTGAGAAAAACATAGCTTTTTCTATTATAGAAACTCTTTTTGGTGCATATGATACAGTGTCATCATGCCTAGACCTTCAAGAACTAAAGGTTCGTCGAAATCTCTGGGGTTGAAAAATATGGTAATGGAAAATACATAAAACCTATTGCTCCTTATGTGTGGACAAAGGACCAATGTGTAAAATTATTAAAGTTGATGTCTCAGACTTGATTTCCTACTGGATATGCAAGTAGTAATATTTGAAGCCACACCGACAATAATAGCTTAAGAAGCCTCAAGACCCATGACTATCATGTCATAATTGAGAATATTTTACCTATTGCAGTCATATCAAGTTTGGAAAAGGGACCAAGATTGGCAATTATAAGGTTGGGTCTAATATTAAAAAGTTTTCCTGTGATAGATTCTTCAAACTTTGATAATTTGAGGGGAGAGATTGTTGAAGTCCTCTGCCTATTGGAACGAGAATTTCCACCAGCAATATTCAATATTTCTATGCATCTTCTTATACATCTAGAACATGAAATAGAGCATTGTGGCCCAATAAGAACAATATGAACGCATCCTATAGAATGATACATTAAAGTTCTGAAAAAGTTTGTTCGTAATAAAGCAAAACCAAAAGGTAGCATTTGTGAGGGATATTTAATGCAAGAGGACATAGGATTTTGCACAAAATATATGAAGGATTTTAGCAATGTCAATCGATGTGTATGGGATGATGATGACAACTAGAGAGTTGCAGGTGGAGTATTATAAGGAAATGGACGTCGCTTCAAGCTATCAAATGAGTAAACAATTGCCATACATGCATATGTTCTTCAAAACGCATCATCATTTGATAAGTGGCGTAGGTAAGATATTATTTACATGATAATTTATTTATTTAATTTCATTTAATAGTTAAATTATTATCACTCTTACTTTTCATATTCTATGTAGAAAATACGAAGAAGAGATTCAAACATGGATGTGTCCATCTCGAAAGCCTACACTTCAAGATTTGAATATTGTAGATCTTTCTTTTCCAAAATTTGATGATTGGGTTTTTGATGCAATTAATGATGCACGAGAAGAAGGTCAAGATATGACGAAGGAGGAAATTGAGCTTTCACTACCTCCAAGTATATGGGCTTCTTCTTTCGTTGGGATGTGGGCCTATGGTACTCATTTAAGAGTGGAAGAAAGGGACACAGGAAAGACAAATTGTGATTGTATTGTTAGTGTTGAATTTCATCACAACACTAAAAAGAACTTGTATGTTGGATTCATACAAGAAATTATTCAAGTTGATTATGGTGAAACTAGCCCTATATTATTAAAGTGTAAATGGATCAAGCCATCTGCAATACAACGTGATGAGTATGCATTTGTACGTGAAAATACACGCCAAATTTTACTAAAGACCAATAAGCCATATGTTTCCCCTATTAAAATTAACCAGTCATTTTAATTTATGATTTAACAAGCTTAGGATGGTCGTATGCAATTCAAATGGAGCCTCGCTCAAATAGGAAATTCATGGACTATGTTGACATAATGGTTGATGGGCAATGTAATAGTTTACAAGAAACATTAGAGGAAGAAACTAAAGATGACGATAGAGTATTTGAAGATGAAACTTTGATTCCCAATGAAGAGACTCAGATATAAAGCATAATGCATGGTCAAGACAATATAATGTATGAGGACAATGAAGAAAATCAAGTAGATGTATACACAAGTGATCAGGATTGTGATCTTGATGACCATGCAAATGATCATGATGATGATTTATCACCTTGATTTTATGGCATGTATACACAAGTGATCAGGATTGTGATCTTGATGACCGTGCAAATGATCACGATGATGATTTATCACCTTGAATTTATGGCATGATTTTTCACTATGCAAATGGATTTTATTGTTTTGGCCATGGGATTAGCCAAATGGTTGTACTAAACTCTGTGTGAAAATTATCATTCATTTTTATCTTTGTGTGAATTTTGTCTCATTCCAGTAACTCTATTGTAGCATGAAGTGATTCAATTTATCTTAAAGAGGGTTACTAGATCCATCAATGAAATTGCTTACATGAAGTTACATTAACTTCAATATTTATTCGAACTTTTATTGTTGGTTTTTTTTCTTTAGGAAAAACTTGTAATTTTTTATTTTAAGGGTTAGATTATGAAAGTCAACTTGCAAAACTAGAAGCTTCTAATGTTATTTTATTTGTTAAAATGGGGAATGTGTATCTATTATTCTATTTGTTAAATTGGGGAATGTGTATCTATTTACTGAGGGGTATTTGATTTTCAGCTTGCAAACCTCAAAGCTCAATGCAAGTCTTTGTTTACTAAGGGTTCAAAGTCTTAATATGGTTTAGGAGCTCTTCACCTAAGCTATATGGTATTGGCACTAATACACATATAATAGATTCAATAATGTCACAATAGTTGGGATGACCAATCTGCATTCCTAATTGCAATATGCTATGTTTCTAGTGTGTGATAAAATTATGCAAATGTTACAAAAAAATTGCATTTAAAAAAAAAAAAAAACTATGCATGATTTTAACATTTTCCTATATTTTCATTGAATATCCATTACTTCTACATAGGTGTTGATACTGATGGAAGTGTCCCTTCTACCAACATATTAGCAACATAGTTCAAAGGAAATAACCAGAATAAGAATCAACAAAATATGTTCTGGTTCATGTCTTATTTTTCTTTCTATTTCAACTATTACAGATTAAGAGTTTTTTAATGAGGGATTACAATCCAAGTTGGGATTAACATTTAATTTATAAATATTCAAATTCAAGTTTATTTAAGTAGAAATACTAATGGCCATAGTTTAAGAGGGTTCATCATAGATCTGAGGTGCTAGAAGTACCTCAATTCATCGTAACAGGCCTCCACTAATGTTACGATAGTAGCAGTGTGTTGAAGAAAGGTTTTTGATAATATAATAGGAACAACTCCCATTTTTATTAGTTTTTGAAGTTATCATGATGTTGATTCATTCTCATTATCATTTTAAGGTTAATTCATTTTAATTGATCATAATAGATGATTGTAGAAATATATTTTATAGTCGTTGTTTGTCCATGCACTAATATTTTTCTTTAAATGTGAAATGTAGGACATAAATACTATGAAGAAGAGGTTGAAACATAAAAACGATCTCATCAATGATGAAAATATGATAGAATACGAGCGCGTTTGTAAAGAACGCATCACAAAAAATGAAGAATATTTGTCATCTCTTGGTTTGGCGAATAAGTAAGTAGTTACTCCTTATCACTTTTCACTTCTATGCATATTTAATGAATATTGTATATAATATATTTCATGATGTAGACCATATATGTTTTCAATTATAAATTGATAAGTTTTTTGTTTTATAGGGGAAACTTGAATTCCACAAAAAATGAGAAGAAACAAAAAGAAAGAAAAGACATATCGTTGCCAACTCGTAGAAGCAAACACCTTGGTAGTTTAATACATGGAGATGAAGCTAACAATACTAATGATCAACTTCTTGACATATCAAATGATCATGTCCAAGATGTTTGTGAAAAAATAGCTTATTCTGGAGAAGCATAGTTGCAAGAACTTTATATAAAGTTAAAGAAAAGATTTGAAGGCACATTTGAGGAGATTTGTGTGCTACCTAGTGCCACACCTATTGTGGAAAAGGACCAACTAGTTCAACCTTCTGTCACAAAAAACACACCAATTACATCTCCTCCAAGCAAGGTGCTAGGAACTACTACACCTTCTTTATCCACAAGTACGAGTGGTTTTTCATCACCTAGTCTTGGTTTTAAAGATGTATCAGCTTTAGTCAAAAGACAAAGAATTAGTCAAAGCTTGTATAGTCCACAGAAAGGGAAGTCAAAGAAAGAAAATTAGAAGGGAAGAAGACTTACTTGATTGAGGTAAAAGATGGTGAGCCTATTGGACCAAATACGTCTATGTGGGCCATAGAGTTGGGCACAAGAATAAGGTCTCATTTGGATGTTACCAAATCCAACTTTGCAGATCAAGATCCAAGAAATGTTGATCAAGTGATCCAACAAATGGAAAATGTTTTTGAGACTATTGGTGGAAGGATTTTTCCATTAAATATTACAAGCACAGAATGAGAATTTTGATGAATAACTTTAGGCATAAATGCAGAAAATTAATCTTGGATGGAAAATATAGGGAGAGTATCTTGAATCCCAAACAATGGGAAGATTTGAAAGAAAGTATGTGTGCTGAAGAGTATTTGAAAAAGAGTATAAGAGCAAAGAAAGTAAGAGAGCATGTGAAGGATCGATATTTTTTGGGTCGGGGTGGGTTGTGAGCCAAACAACACATATTTGTAAGTATAAAAAAAATTTGTTGAATATTGTACATTGTGTTATGTATTTTGATCTTTGTGAATATCCAACTAAATGTGTGTTGAAAATGATTTGTAGGTTGAAGGAACTAATAGAGAACCAGTGGTGAGTGAAATGGCTCAGTATATGGCAGACTTGAAAATTCCAAACATATAAACATGTCAAAAAACCCAATAGAAATTTCTTTGCCATCTATTGAAATCATGAGTAGACAAAGAGGAGCTTCATCTACTGCTGAAAAACATCGTGAGGATTATAATCATGCAATGAAATGTATAATTGATTTGGCAAAGACAATGTCAACCATAGCCTCCTCCATTGAACCTCTTGTTGCTGCATGGAAAAAGAAGGAATTTAACATTGATTTAGATGAGGTAAGCTAATTATAATTCTCTTGAAACCAATGCTTCACCTGAATTTGTAATATGTTAATGTTTTGGTTCCATTTCCCTTCACTCATGAAAACTTCTTTTATTGGCAATGCCTGTCAATCACGGGAAGAAAATGTAAATCTAGGCATGCAAGAATGCTAAATGACTCAAACAAGGGCCACTGAACATTTGAAGGCATGTACTAATTCAATAGCATTTTTTGTAGATATCTACAAGACCTATATGCTTCTATTTTAGTGTTATTCATATTTTAATGTTTTAATATTATATTTATTATTTTTTGCCATGTTATTGTGTTTTAATGTAATATTTGATTTGTGCATACTGAAATCACATATAGGATGTTAAAGGAAAAATTCTTACCTTGAGAGTTCTAAAATATGACAAAATTGATGCGCTTGAACATTCCCAATCAGTGCCAAATCTTGTTGGTATTTCAGAGATTCACAAAGTGAGTGTACATTATTCTACTAATTTAATATCTATGTATGTTTTTGCAATTTAATTGTAATTATTTTAACCTAATATATATGTATAATTTTTTTGTTTTTGACAATGCCCATTAACTCTGATAGGGCATGACCTACTTCAGGTAGGTGACAAAGTGAACATATTAGATCCATGTGACGGTGCTATTGCTGACATTGGACGAATTCAATCACCTTTTGTCATCCATGGAGTGCCACTTGGTCTTGAAGATGCAAATATAAATGTCATTAATGTCACAAGTAACATCCCCCTTCCGTATGAAGATAAAATATATGGATGTGTTCGTTTGAAGGAGAAGGAAACGAGTTTCACCTAGTGGCTGAAGAAGTATTTGGAAAACTCATCGATCTAGATGGTCTTCTTGTTCTTGTCATAAACTTTTTGTTGATGTTGTTGTTGTTGTTGAGAGTATTGGCTAGTGGCAGATTCTTGTCATGAAATATTACTGGATCAATGATCGATTTTATGAATTCATGAATAATCAGTTGCAATACAATTATATATTTTAGTACTTGAATTTTTATATATTGTAGTGCTTGATATATATTGACTTTATGTACTTTTCCTTTATAACATAGACTATCATTGATATTTTATTTATGCTTTTAGTAAAAAAAAAAATGAAAATGAACATGATTGAGCAACCTAAGATTGTACTTCTCTTTTAAAAGTATTGCCATTCTTGACATTTGATCATTTATTTTAAAATTATGTTCAAAATGGATGCTAAGATAAAATAAATCCTTATTTGAAAGGTAAAATAAATCCTGAGTCCCTTGGGAAGTATGGGGAGGCATTAGGCAGCTTAAAAATGTTTTGTGAAGCAAGGGGTTGAAAGGACAGCTATGGGAATGTGATTTCGAACCTGGAATTAGGAATTTACACATTCAGATTTTAGTTTGGTACTATAGTTTTTTTTTTTTTTTTTCAATAAAGGGAAGACCTGTAGGATGATAGGCTCAACCTACAAACATGTAGGCTGAGATTTCATTCTACATGGTTGTAGGATCACATCTCAATGTACAGGTCTGTAGGTTGTAAAGTTAGCTGACATCTCTGTAGGATGAAAATTCAACCTAGAGGGATGTAGGATGAATTGGCCTATAAGCTAAAATGTCAACATTAGCTTTGATCCGAAAGCTTGCAGATTCCCACTTTGTACCTATACTAGATGTCCTATTTTAGTCCCATGGACCTAACTTTGGGGTTACTTTCAGGATTCAATAAAATTATCTTATCTCATTTATTTGGAGGAATACAAATTTGCTCGACGTTTTTCTCGAGAAGGTACAAACTCCTTGCATCAACATCGTTCTAAAACTTGGGTTTCCTTGGCTAAATAGAAGCATTTTCATGCTTAAATAATGTTGATGGAATTTTATGTAATATTCCAATCTTGTTAACAACACACTTTTATGTAATTCCAATGGGACCGATATAAAAATTTCTCCAGTTTAACAATGATAATAGAACTCATAGGTGGTTGTCACTCCTCAAATTAAAACTTGCCAATGTTTCAAACATGTCTTTGTTACTTCTAATGCTCACCATTTCCTTATCTCTACATGTAGCTTTCTTTAACAATTGAATTACATCTCCGTATTGAGATATGATCATATGGCTAGTTTTCCCAGCCATAAACTACCAAGTAATTGATGGAAAAAAAATTCCACTGAGCCATTTTTGAGCTACAATAGGCCCCTTTGTATTTTCCCTTTTCTTAAATGTCTAGATTTAAGTATTTGTTCCAAATTTTAAAATATTTCTTGCTAGAAAATTCAACAAATAGAATGAACTTTATTTGTAATAGTAAAGTTCTTCATAGTGCACCAATTCTTCTTTAGGATAGAATTAGTTCTAAGTTCACTCATTGGAAATTGGAAATCTTTCTATAGAAATTCCTTCAAGAACATCCTACGTTTCCTCTGTTTGATTGGAAAACATGAATCACATATTTTTTTGCTTCATTTTTGTGTCAAAATTATGATTCTGAGCATGGAATCTTACACTATCTGTGTAATTTAATGGTATTTACTCTTACTCATAACTGAAGATGACAATGTCTTACCACTCTATCAAAATTCATTTTCAATAGTAGGGGCTACATGGGCATATGAAGAGTACAATATTGCAATATGGGAGCCGAGTGTCATCTGCACCTTCCAGTTGTTGCAAACATTTTACCTTTCCAGAGAGACAAGAGGCTACCAAAAACTATGATGAGTCACGAATTGTATTTATCGAAATGTATGATTTTGAACAAGATTTGTTTTTAATATTCCAAGTACATTACGTGAATAAGCATTGTTGTCTAAATTGAATATCTTAACGCTTGTGCATAATTGGAAATTTCATCTCCTATTTACACCAATGAGTGGTTAGTATCAAGTTGCCTCAGTCAAACCAAGTCATACAACTTCGACCCCTAGGAACACCCTCAGTTTAGGACTCCCACTAAACTTAGGACTTATCCTCTTTGGTGAGAGTTTGAGTTACAGAGAGAGTGAAAGAGTTATGTGGGATGATCACACACATGTTCTATGTTGAGCTTGTTATTTATGTGGGATGATCATTGTTTATGTAATATTCCATTTTTATTTATTTTGTCTCTCCAATATCTCTAAGATGAATAGTTTGATTTGTTGGGTTGTGTTATATTCTTTCCACGACTAGCCCACGTAGTTAACCGAGGGGCTTAGAAGGGGGGTGGAGCCCCCCCTTCGTTACGCCGATTGCATAGTAAGGGGAGTCACAGGGGGTTTGAGGGGTGCAGGTAACCCCACTCTATGGGGTCCAGGGCAGCGCCCCGGAAAATTTTAGTTTTGGACCCTATATTAGGTTGGGTGGACCTACCTATGGTTTTGTGCATGTTTTTCCACATGGTTTTATGTCCATGGTTTTGGATGTGATGATTTTTAGTCCATGGTATTGGATGCTTCGGCATGTATAAATATGTATTGTAACATTGAAAGAAACATAATGAAAAATCAAGTTGGTAGTCCCGGTTTTGGGATCCAGGGGAAAATCTCTATGTATATGTGTTATGCTCTCATATTGTTTATTTTCTATGTTTTAGAATTTGTATGCAGGTAATTTCTGTACACGGTTAAAACCTACATGATTGTGTGCTAATATTGTGTGTCAGCATCTCAAAATGGTTCCTCTGCATCAGATGGAGGCATGAGTATGTGGGAGAATAATTGGCATATTGTTGCAAATCATATTCATGGGAAGGGGTTCTCTGATACCTCAAACATACCTGTTCACACCCCTTTCTCAAGCACAAGAGCAACAGTATCTAGAAAAATTGTTGAAGTCGTGAATATTACAACTCCTTTTGCATCATTTAATGCCAATGATACAAGGAATCCTGTTTCAGGAATGAGGTCAGCAGACTTGGCAATGTCAAGGAGCCATTTATTATTGACTAGAATGACTGGGGCTTCTAACTTAGGGAGGGGTGGGAGCAATAATACCCTTCGGGAAATTATGAGTCCACCTCGCCCACTCACATTGTCAAAGAGGAATCACTTGTCATAAATTCATCAAGCTTCTATGCTATTATGAGGGATTGTTTGCTTCTTTTGTTTCCATTCGAAGGAACCTTTGTTGTGTGGATGCCAATTGGGTTTAAGTAATCCACTAACTCTTGACAGATTTCACTTGTTTGTTCCAAATTCCTCTAGCCACCCTTTTTGTCATAGTAGCATTAACATTTCCACGATGAACATTTTATAACCTCTTCTTAAGTGGTCTTCTACCCTCCATAAATTTTGTGCATTGCAATTTTTCAAATCTAAATGGAACATTGAATGACTTTTTTGTTCTAAAGAGGGTTTTCAAAGAGGAATCGATTACCATAAATTTATCAAGCTTCTCTGCTATTATGCAGGATTGTTTGTTTCTTTTGTTTTCCTTGCAAAGGAACCTTTACTGTGTGGATGTTAACTGGGTTCAAGTAATGCACTAACTCTTGACAACTTTCACTTGCTTGATCCAAATGCCTCTAGCCACCCTTTTTCTCACATTAGCAATGCTTATTTTCATTGGAATTAGTTTTGTTGCATTATCATGATCAATGTTTCATAAGATTTTGTCAACCACAATATCCTGAATGACATTTGTAAGATTTTGTTCCTTGCATTATCATGGGTAGCATGCTTACAGGGTTTGGAATCTGGTTGATTATCGTTGTAAGCATTCAAATTGTAGCTAATCCATGGCACTAGAGGTGTATTCTATGTGTTGTTGTTATAGGCAAAGAAATCATTTTTTCTAATTGGCACAATTGACATTTCTATTTTCTTTCCCTTTTCTTCTGAAGTAGCTTCAAGAAACACATTCCAAGGTTTATGGGCTGCACTGTATACATGGATCGACTTTGTCTTTAATGTCAAGTTTGAGGTGTGACTCTCTTTCCAAAATTTTTTGGTATTGCACCCAACCTCATCCGTTTTTGACACATGCCATCCAAGGATGTGGAACTCTTCTGCAAAAATTTCCTAGGACTTTCACTTTCCATCATCTGTTTTTGGCACATTCCCTCTGAGGGGGCTGTAGGGAATATGACATGAGAATGGAGTCTTAGTGGATGTTTAATGCTCCATTGGATTCATCAGTGAATAGGTGTGACTCTCGGGACTTTTCCAATCTGTTTTTGATACATGCCATCCAAGGATGTGGAACCCTTGTTCCTAAATTTGTCGGGACTTGCACCTAGCATCATATGTTTTTGGCACATGCACTTTGAGGGGGCTGTAGGGCAGACGATATGAGAATGGAATCTTGATGGACGTCTAATGCTCCATTGATTTCATCAATGAACTACAGGTCTCAACTATAGTTTGAGAAAAATTGCTCAATGATCCATAATTTTTGGTAATAGGTTCCCTATTTCAATGCGAATGTCTGATGTAACTTTGAAGTTATTGCAATTTAGGATCATTGTCAGCTATCATATATTTGATTTTGTTTCAAGTTAAGAATTGGAATTATTTCAATCAACATTTTTGTTAGTTTTTTTATATGGCATTAGCTATGTTGTTCAAGTTATGTCATTACTGTGGAATCCATTTGACTTCCTACGGAATCAGGTTATGTTCATTACTATGGGTTGCATTGTATAACATTGATCGACTTTTTCTTTAATGTCAATTTTGAGGTGTGACTCTCCTTCCAAAATATCCTGGGACTTGCACCCAGCCTCATCCATTTTTGACACATGCCATCCAAGGATGTGGAACTCTTCTGCCGAAATTTCCTCGGACTTGCACCTGCCATCATCTGTTTTTGGCACATGCCCTTTGAGGGGGGTTGTAGGGAAAATGGCATGAGAATGGAATCTTGGTGGATGTTTAATTCTCCATTGGCTTCATCAGTGAACAGGTGTGACTCTCCATCCAAAATATCACGGGACTTGTCTCATCCGTTTTTGATACATGTCATCCAAGGATGTGGAACCCTTCTTCCTAAATTTGTTGGGACTTGCACCTGACATCATCTGTTTTTCACACATGCACTTTGAGGGGGTTGTAGGGCAAACAACATGGGAATGGAATCTTGGTGGATGTTTAATGCTCCATTGGTTTCATCAGTGAACTGCAACTCCAACTATAGTTTGAGCAAAATTGCTCAATGATCCATAATTTTTGTTAATAGGTTCCCTATTTCAATGTGAATGTCCAATGTAACTTTGAAGTTATTGGAATTTAGGATCATCATCAGCTATCATATATTTGATTTTGCTTCAAGTTGAGAATTGGTTTTCTTTCAATCAACATTTTTGATAGTTTTGTTATATGGCATTAGCTATGTTGTTCAGGTTATGTCATTATTATGGAATCCATTTGAGTTCCGTATCAACAATCATAAATGAATGTTTCACATGCCTCTTCTATGATGAATGCATGGCCACTACAAAGTTATTAATTGACTCCCAGTCCCACAGTAGTGGCCAAAGACCCAATCAGAGTTTCTTCCTTCCAATCTTGGATGGTGGAAATCATTGGTTTAATAATGGAAGCATACATGATATGATTTGTGGCATGGCATTCAGTTTATGCAAGCCCAAGTTAGCTTCAAGAGTGAATACCATTGAAGAGAGATAATGGAAAAGCACATAGAATTCATATGGCTCATCCTATGACTGTATAAAATTTGAATGCACACAGAAGTGTTGCAAAGTAGCAATGGATAATTATATTTGGAATGTGTGAGATCATGTGGAGGCATGGATATTTGATGGGTAATCTCTTGTCATCTTCTCACATCAAGTTTAGATTAAAACACCAACAAAATTTTGCACAACCTCTTATTTTTTATGTCTGTCTATGGATTTTTGTCTATATTACATGAGTTAAAGGGAAGTGGCCCAGAAATTGTTTCTTTATTTTACAGTTCTCTTTATGAGTTACTTTTTAAGTGGAAATCATTGATTTAATAATGATACATACATGATATGATTTATGGCATGTCCTTCAATTTATGAAGGCCCAGGATAGCTTCAAGAGTGGATACCGCTGAAGAGAGATAATTGAAACACACCTAGAATTCATATGGCTCATCCTATGACTATAATAAAATTTGAAGGCACACAGAAGCCTTGCAATGCAGCTATGGGTAATTATATTTGGAATGTGTGAGATCATATGGATGCATGGACATTTGATGGGTAATATCTTGTCATTTTCTCACATCAATTTTAGATTAGAAGACCAGACAACTTTTGCACAAACTCTTAATTTTAATGCTTGTCTATGGATTTTTTTCTATATTGCACGAGTTAAAGGGAAGTGGCTTGAAAATTGTTCTTCCTTGTTACATTTTATATATGAGTGGACACCCTGGAGGATGTTGGTGATGCGCTCCATCTCTTAGGGCATCTCTTCCAAATAGGGGACATCTAGGAGATGTCCTTCTTAGAGAGGAAATACTATGGGATGTCCTTGTTGAAGTCAATAACATTACAACTCCTTTTGCATCAGTTAATGCCATTGATGCAAGGAATCTTGTTTCAGGAATGAGGTCAGCAAACTTGGAAATGTCAAGGAGCCATTTATTGCCAACTAGAATTATTGGGGCTTCTAACTTAGGGAGGTGTGGGAGAAACAATACCCCCCAAGGAAATTATGAGTCCACCTCACCCAGTCACATTATCAAAGAGGAATCACTTACCATAAATTTATCAAGATTCTCCTGCTATTATGGGGGATTGTTTACTTCTTTTGTTTTCCATTCAAAGGAACTATTGCTCTGTGGATGTCAACTCAGTTAAGGTAATTCGCTAACTCTTGACAACTTTCACTTGCTTGAACCAAATGCCTCTAGCCACCCTTTTTCTCACAGTAGCATTAACATTTCAAGGATGAATGTTTTATAACCTCTTCTCAAGTGGTCTTCTACCCTCCATAAAGTTTGTGCATTGCAATTTTTCAAATCTAAATGGAACATTGAATGACTTTTGTGTTCTAAAGAGGATTTTTAAAGAGGAATCACTTACCATAAATTTATCAAGATTCTCTACTATTATGAGGGATTGTTTGCTTCTTCTTTTTTCCATTCAAAGGAACCATTGCTCTGTGGATGTCCGCTGGGTTCATGTAATCCACTAACTCTTGAAAACTTTCACTTGCTTGATCCAAATGCCTCTAGCCACCTTTTTTCTCGCATTAGCATTAACATTTCCAGGATGAACATTTCCTCTCCTTAAGTGGTCTTCTACCCTCCATAAAGTTTGTGCATTGCAATTTTTCAAATCTAAATGGAACTTTGGATGATTTTTGTGTTCTAAAGAGGATTTTCAAAGAGGAATCACTTACCATAAATTTATCAAGCTTCTCTGCTATTATGAGGGATTGTTTGCTTCTTTTCTTTTCCATGCGAAGGAACCTTTGTTGTGTGGATGTCAACTGAGTTCAGGTAATCCACTAACTCTTGACAACTTTCACTTGCTTGATCCAAATACCTCTATCCACCCTTTTTCTCACAGTACCAATGCTTATTATCAATAGAATTAGTTTTGTTTTATTATCATGATCAATGTTTCATAATATTTTGTCAACCACAATATCCTGATTGACATTTGTAAAGATTTTGTTCCCTATATTATCATGGGTAGCATGCTTACAGGGTTTGGAATCTAGTTGATTATTGTTGCAAGCGTTCAACTTATAGCTAATCCATGTCCCTAGAGGTGTATTCTATGTGTTGTTGTTATAGGAAAATAAATCATTTTTTCTTGTTGGCACAATTGACATTTGTATTTTCTTTCCCTTTTCTTCTAAAGTAGCTTCAAGAAACACATTCCAAGGTTTATGGGTTGCACTGTATAACATGGATCATCTTTGTCTTTAATGTTAAGTTTGAGGTGTGACTCTCCTTCCAAAATATCATGGGACTTGAACCCGGCCTCATCTATTTTTGACACATGCCATCCAAGGATGTGGAACTCTTCTGCCAAAATTTCCTGGGACTTGCACCTGCAATCATCTATTTTTGGCACATGCCCTTTGAGAGGGTTGTAGGGCAGATGTCATGAGATTGGAATCTTGGTGGATGTTTAATGCTCCATTGGCTTCATCAGTGAACATGTGTGACTATGCTTCCAAAATATTGTGGGGCTTGTCTCATCTATTTTTGATACATGCCATCCAAGGATGTGGAACCCATCTTCCTAAATTTGTCGGGACCTGCACGTGGAATTATCTATTTTTGGCACATGCACTTTGAGGGAGCTGCAGGCCAAACAACATGAGAATGGAATTTTGGTGGATGTTTAATGCTCCATTGGTTTCATTAGTGAATTGCATTTCCAACTATAGTTTGAGCAAAACTGCTCAATGATCCAGAATTTTTGGAAATAGGTTCCCTATTTCAATGCGAATGTTTGATTTAACTTTGAAGTTATTGCAATTTAGGATCATTGTCAGCTACCATATATTTGATTTTGTTTCAAGTTGAAAATTGGTTTTCTTTCAATCAACAATTTTGATATTTTTGTTATATGGCATTGGCTATGTTGTTCAGGTTATGGAATTACTACGGAATCCATTTGAGTTCCTTATCAATAGTCATCAATGAATGTTTCACATGCCTCTTCTATGATGAATGCATGGCCACTACAAAGTTATTAGTTGATTCCCAGTCCCATAGGAGTGGCCAGAGACCCAATCAGAGTTTCTTCCTTCCAATCTTGGATGGTGGAAATCATTGATTTAATAATGGAAGCATTCATGATATGATTTATGGCATGTCCTTCAATTTATGTAGGGCCAGATTAGCTTCAAGAGTGCATATCATTGAAGAGAGATAATGGAAAAGCACCTAGAATTCATATGGATCATCCTATGACTGTATAAAATTTGAATGCACACAGAAGTGTTGTAGAGAAGCTATGGGTAATTATATTTGGAATGTGTGAGATCATGTGGATGTATGGATATTTGATGGGTAATCTCTTGTCATTTTCTCACGTCAAGTTTAGATTACAACACTAACCAACTTTTGCATAATCTCTTAATTTTTATGCTTGTCTATGGCTTTTTGTCTATATTGCATGAGTTAAAGGGAAGTGGCCCATAAATTGTTTCTTTATTTTACAGTTCTCTTTATGAGTTCTTTTGTAAATGGAAATGATTGATTAATAATGGTACATACATCATATGATTTATGGCATGTCCTTCAATTTATGCAGGCCCAGGTTAGCTTCAAGAGTGGATACTGTTGTAGAGAGATAATTGAAAAGCACTTAGAATTCACATGGCTCATCCTATGACTATAATAAAATTTGAAGGCACATAGAAGGGTTGCAGCGCAGTGATGGGTAATTATATTTGGAATGTGTGAGATCATATGGATGCATGGATATTTGATGCGAAATATATTTTCGATTTCTCACATCAAATTTAGATTAGAAGACAAGACAACTTTTGCAAAATCTCTTAATTTTTATGCTTGTCTATGGCTTTTTATCTATATTGCATGAGTTAAACGGAAGTGGCCCGAAAATTTTTCTTCCTTGTTACATTTTATATATGAGTGGACACCCTGGAGGATGTTGGTGATGCCATCCATCTCTTAGGGAATCTCTTCCAAATAGGGGACATCTAGGAGATGTCCTTCTTAGATAGGAAACACTCTGGGATGTCCTTGTTGAAGTCATGAACATTACAACTCATTTTGCATCAGTTAATTCCATTGATGCAAGGAATCTTGTTTGAAGAATGAAGTCAACAGACTTGGCAATGTCAAGGAGCCATTTATTGCCAACTAGAAATAATGGGGCTTCTATCTTAGGGAGGGGTGGGAGAAATAATACCCCTCGGGAAATTATGAGTCCACCTCACCCACTCATATTGTCAAAGAGGAATCACTTAGCATAAATTTATCAAGCTTCTCTGCTATTATGAGGGATTCTTTGCTTCTTTTTTTCCTTTCGAAGGAACCGTTGTTGTGTGGATGTCAACTGGGTTCAAGCAATCCACTAACTCTTGACAACTTTCACTTGCTTGATCCAAATGTCTCTAGCCACCCTTTTTCTCACATTAGCATTAACATTTCCAGGATGAACATTTTATAACCTCTTCTCAAGTGGTCTTCTACCCTCCATAAAGTTTGTGCATTGCAATTTTTCAAATCTAAATGGAACATTGGATGAATTTTGTGTTCCAAACAGGGGTGCATTGTATCACATGGATCTAATTTGTCTTTAATGTCAAGTTTGAGGTGTGACTCTTCTTCCAAAATATCCTAGGACTTGCACCTAGCCTCATCCATTTTTGACACATGCCATCCAAGGATGTGGAACTCTTCTGCCAAAATTTCCTGGGACTTGCACTTGCGATCATCTGTTTTTGGCACATGCCCTTTGAGGCAGCTGTAGGGCAGACATCATGAGAATGGAACCTTGGTGGATGTTTAATGCTCCATTGGCTTCATTAGCAAACAGGTGTGACTCTCCTTCCAAAATATCGCGGGACTTGTCTCATCTGTTTTTGATACATGCCATCCAAGGATGTGGAACCCTTATTTGTAAATTTGCCGGGACTTGCTCCTGCCATAATCTATTTTTGGCACATAAGCTTTGAGGGGGATTTAGGGTAGATCACATGAGAATGGAATCTTGGTGGATGTTTAATGCTCCATTGGTTTCATCAGTGAACTGCAGCTCCCACTATAGTTTGTGAAAAATTGCTCAATGGTCCATAATTTTTGGTAATAGGTTCCCTATTTCAATGCAAATGTCTGATGTAACTTTGAATTTATTGCAATTTAGGCTCACTGTTAGTTGTCATATATTTGATTTTGTTTCAAGTTGAGAATTGGTTTTCTTTCAAACAACATTTTTTATAGTTTTGTTATATGGAATTAGCTATGTTGTTCAAGTTATGTCATTAATATGGAATCCATTTGAGTTCCTTATCAACAATCATCAACCAGTTATCAATGAATGTTTCACATGCCTCTTGTATGATGAATCCATGGCCACTACAAAGTTATTAGTTCTCTCCCAGTCCCATAGGAGTGGCCAAAGACCCAATCATATTTTCTTCCTTCCAACCTTGGATGGTGGAAATCATTGATTTAATAATGGAAGCATACATGATATTATTTATGGCATGTCCTTCAATTTATGCAGGCCCATGTTAGCTTCAAGAGTGGATGCCATTGAATATAGATAATGGAAAAACACTTAGAATTCATATGGCTCATCCTATGACTGTATAAAATTTGAATGCACACAGAAGTGCTATAGAGCAGCTATGGGTAATTATATTTGGAATGTGTGATATCATGTGGATGCATGGATATTTGATGGGTAATCTCTTGTCATTTTCTCACATCAATTTTACATTAGAACGCCAACCAACTTTGGCACAATATCTTAACTTTTATGCTTGTCTATGGCTTTTTGTCTATATTGCATGAGTTAAAGGGAAGTGGCCCAGAAATTGTTTCTTTATTTTACAGTTCTCTTTGTGAGTTCTTTTTTAAGTGGAAATCATTGATTTAATAGTGGTACATACATGATATGATTTATGGCATGTCCTTCAATTTATGCAGGCCCAAGTTAGCTTCAAGAGTGATACCACTAAAGAGAGATAATTGAAAAGCACCTAGAATTCATATGGCTCATCATATGAATGTAATAAAATTTGAAGGCACATAGAAGCGCTACAACGCAACTATGGGTAATCATATTTGGAATGTGTGAGATCATATGGATGCATGTATATTTGATGGATAATCTCTTGTCATTTTCTCACATCTTTTACACAATCTCTTAATTTGTATGCTTGTCTATGGATTTTTTTCTATATTACACGAGTTAAAGGGAAGTGGCTCAAAAATTGTTTTTCCTTGTTACATTTTATATATGAGTTGACACCCTGGAGAATGTTGGTGATGGGATCCATCTCTTAGGGAATCTCTTCCAAATAGGGGACATCTGGGAGATGTCCTTATTAGAGAGGAAACACTCTGGGATGTCCTTGTTGAAGTTATGAACATTACAACTCCTTTTGCATCCGTTAATGCCACTGATGCAAGGAATCTTGTTTCAGGAATGAGGTCAACAAACTTGGAAATTTCAAGGAGCCATTTATTGCCTTCTAGAGTTACTGGGGCTTCTTAGGGAGGGGTGGGAGCAAGAATACCCTCAGGAAATTATAACTCCACCCCACCCACTCACATTGTCAAAGAGGAATCACTTACCATAAGTTTATCAAGCTTCTTTGTTATTATGAGGGATTGTTTGCTACTTTTTTTTTCCAATGGAACTGTTGCTCTGTGGATGTAAACTGGGTTCAGGTAATCCATTAACTCTTGACAACTTTCACTTGCTTTATCCAAATTCCTCTAGCCACCCTTTTTGTCATAGTAGCATTAACATTTCCAGGATGAACATTTGATAACCTCTTCTCAAGTGGTCTTCTACCCTCCATAAAGTTTGTGCATTGCAATTTTTCAAATCTAAATGGAACATTGGATGACTTTTGTGTTCTAAAGAGTATCTTCAAAGAGGAATCACTTACCATAAATTATCAAGCTTCTCTGTTATTATGAGGGATTGTTTTCTTCTTTTGTTTTCTATGTGAAGGAACCTTTATTGTGTGGATGTCAACTTGGTTCAGGTAATCCACTAACTCTTGACAACTTTCACTTGCTTGATCTAAATACCTCTAGCCACCCTTTTTCTCATAGTAGCATTTCTTATTATCACTAGAATTAGTTTTTTTGCATTATCATGATAAATGTGCCATAAGATTTTGTCAACCACAATATCCTGACTGACATTTGTAAACATTTTGTTCCCTGCATTATCATGGGTAGCATGCTTACAGGGTTTGGAATTTGGTTGACTATCGTTGCAAGTGTTCAACTTGTAGCTAATCCACAGCCCTAGGGGTGTATTCTATGTGTTGTTGTTATAGGAAAAGAAATCATTTTTTCTAGTTTGCACAATTGACATTTCTATTTTCTTTCCCTTTTCTTCTGAGGTAGTTTCAAGAAACAAATTCCAAGGTTTATGGGCTGCACTATATAACATGGATCGACTTTGTCTTTAATGTCAAGTTTGAGGTGTGACTTTCCTTCCAAAATATCATGGGACTTGCACCCAGCCTCATCTGTTTTTCACACATGCCATCCAAGGATGTGGAACTCTTCTCCCAAAATTTCCTAGGACTTGCACCTGCCATCATCTGTTTTTGGCACATGCCCTTTGAGGGGGCTATAGGGAAGGCAACATGAGAATGGAATCTTGATGGATGTTTAATGCTCCATTGGCTTCATCATTGAACATGTGTGAATCTCCTTCCAAAATATCGTGAGACTTGTCTCATCCGTTTTTGATACATGTCATCCAAGGATGTGGAACACTTCTTCCTAAATTTGTCGGGACTTGGACGTGGCATCATCTTTTTTTGGCACATGCACTTTGAGGGGGCTATAGGGCAGATGACATGAGAATGGAATCTTGGTGGATGTTTAATGCTCCATTAGTTTCAATAGTGAACTGCAACTCCAACTATAGTTTGAGCAAAATTGCTCAATGATCTAGAACTTTTGGTAATAGGCTGCCTATTTCAATGCAAATGTCTGATGTCACTTTGAAGTTATTGCAATTTAGGATCAATGTCAGCTATCATATATTTTATTTTGTTTCAAGTTGAGAATTGGTTTTCTTTCAATCATCGTTTTAGATAGTTTTGTTATATGGCATTAGCTATGTTTTTCAGGTTATGTCATTACTATAGAATCCAATTGAGTTCCTTATCAGAAATCATCAATTAATGTTTCACATGCCTCTTCTATGATGAATGCATGGCCACTACAAAGTTATTATTTGACTCCCAGTCCCATAGGAGTGGCCAAAGACCCAATCAAAGTTTCTTCCTTCCAACCTTGGATGGTGGAAATGATTGATTTAATAATGGAAGCATACATGATATGATTCATGGCATGTCCTTCAATTTATGTAGACCTAGGTTAGCTTCAAGAGTGGATACCATTGAAGAGAGATAATGG
This sequence comes from Pinus taeda, assembly GCA_000404065.3. Lineage (NCBI taxonomy): Eukaryota > Viridiplantae > Streptophyta > Pinopsida > Pinales > Pinaceae > Pinus > Pinus taeda. Next base: position 75,794 of record APFE031045234.1, read on the forward strand.
AAAAACATCTAGAATTCATATGGATCATCCTATGGCTATATAAAATTTGAATGCACACATAAGTGTTGTAGAGCAGATATGGGTAATTATATTTGGAATGTTTGAGATCATGTGGATGCATGGATATTTGATGGGTAATCTCTTGTCATTTTATCACATCAAGTTTAGATTAGAACAACAACCAACTTTTTCACAATCTCTTAATTTTTATGCTTGTCTATGGCCTTTTGTCTATATTGCATGAGTTAAAGGGAAGTGGCCCATAAATTGTTTCTTTATTTTACAGTTCTCTTTATGAGTTCTTTTTTAAGCGGAAACCATTGATTTAATAATGGTACATACATTATATGATTTATGGCATGTCCTTCAATTTATGGAGGCCTAGATTAGCTTCAAGAGTGGATACGGCTGAAGAGAGATAATTGAAGAGCACCTAGAATTCATATGGCTCATCCTATGACTGTAATAAAATTTGAAGGCACACAGAAGCGTTGCAGCGCAGCTATGGGTAATTATATTTGGAATGTGTGAGATCATATTGATGCATGGACATTTGATGGGTAATATCTTGTAATTTTCTCACATCAAGTTTAGATTAGAAGACCAGACAACTTTTACACAATCTCTTAATTTTTATGCTTGTCTATGGCTTTTTGTCTATATTGCATGAGTTAAAGGGAAGTGGCCCAAAAATTGTTCTTCCTTTTTAAATTTTATATATGAGTGGACACCCTGGAGGATGTTGGTGATGCCCTCCATCTCTTAGGGCATCTCTTCCAAATAGGGGACATTTGGGAGATGTCCTTCTTAGAGGGGAAACAATCTGGGGTGTTGCTTCTTACACAGGAACGTCTAAATATTCCTTGTCCATGGTCTATTTTATGGTGTCAACATTGATTTTATGCCATTTTAAGCCAACTGCATAAAAACTAATTCATTCACAAATTTGAAACCTAACCTATGTCCAAAAATGTGGACAATTGCATTAGCTTTAGAGGGTTCTTTTTTGAAGTTATATGCTTGGAGATTGTTATTTGTTTGTCGGGTTAGAGATTCAAATGGTACTAATGAATTTTTGTTGTGGGCAACCAAAATATTGAACAAAATTGGGTTTGTAGTTTCAATATTCAAACCAATAAGTTATTCTTTTACCTCCAGGTTCAATTGAAAATATTTTTTTCATTTTGAAATCATTTTCATTTCTGGTAGCAAGCATTTTTCTTTCTTTATCGTTCTTCTTTGTGATCACAACTTTACAAGGTATAATTTTAAAGTGGAGGGAGACGACCACATTGTATTTATTTAGGATTCATCATATATATTTATGTATCTCACTATGCATGGTAATACACACAAACGATAAATTCTTGATAGACCTACACCTCATAATCTTAGAGTTTTTCTATGATAGAAAGCTCACTTGATAGATTTATGGACATTTTGAATAAGGATAGGGACAATTAATCTTGTATTTTTCAGCCTCAGTCATCCTCATACTTTGAATAAAACAACTTGTCAAGACTTTATTAAACCCCATTTTCGCAATGGGCATAAAAGGAAAAGATACCATCTTAAAGTAATACAAAAACCTTACTTAAATTCCTCTTGCATTTTTTCTACAGATCTGGAAGTTACCCAAAAAACTCCTAACATATTTGTTTATAGAATCTGGTTATAGTCCTCATTACAAAATCAAGATAAGCCAAACCATGATTGAATATATGAATCAGTTTAATAAGTCACAGTGTAGCATCTTTTGAACTACAAATTTATTAATTATGTTTTAGTACTTTACGCTGTGATTTACTCCTGGGAATAATTTACCTTTTACGCAGCTATAATGCATATGTGAAATTTGATAAAAAAGGAGTTCATTCAAGATGGAAAACCATTGCATCCAAAGTAAAAATCAAATCAATGATAAGATCATTCCAATGACAGCTAACAACACTTATGGGAAGCTTCATATTAGATTATCACTTTGTCTAGTACACATTTATACTTTGTCCTTTTACGTCGACAATAAAATCTCAAGGCAGTGAGTATCAAGCCACTTAAATTTTATATAGTAATTATGGAAAATCATGTTGTTATATGCCTAAAAGTAAATTTTTCATTGGGGTTGATATTTGAACTAAAAAATGACCTAACTCAAACCTTTTGATACCTTTTCCATCACATTTGCAATAAATGGTCCATAAGTATAATCAAAATTGATCGTAGGAAGCCAAATGGTTTTGAATTACCATACCATTATTTGTGATAGCCTGCAGCCTTTGAACATTTCACCATATCCCTATCAACCCTATCCATACATGACAACATAACATTTCCATCATCTGAAATGTATCAATCCTAGATAATAAGAAATGATTCATCACATTGTATTTATTTTTCATATCACGTTTGGGCCTTTGTTACCTTAACTGGTAAAGATACTTGTAGCCATAGTTACCAGATTCAGCTGAGCTTACTTGGCTAGTCTGACTAAGCTAGGATCTAAATCTGAGCAAATCAGATGGAGTTGAAGCTTAACTTAGACAAAATTAAAGTATAACCCAGATTCGAGCAAAACTATCTCAGGATCTAACTTGGGCTTGGAAAAGAATCGGGTAAAACTTGACAGTTAAAAAATAAAAGTTTTGTCCAAGTTATTTTCTTCTGACCAAATTTCTTGAATTAACTCTTAAGTCTTGCTCGATTTTAAGTCAAACCTTGTTTCTTTGTCCATGCTGAGTTGGACCTAAAGCTTTATAGAAACATTTTCCTTAATTCCATTTCATAGAGACATATAATTGAGCTTAGGATTAGCGGATGCTTCCATCACCGTGTCTATCGTTTGGAACCAAGATATAATACATTCATCTATTTGAAATATGAGTGCCTTTAGAGCTAGAACTTTGTAGAAGTACTTGCAAGAGTATCGAACTTGAGGGCTTCATATGAAGACACAAAGAAAGAGGAGTGCATATACAGAAGTGCAGGACACATGTTTGATACTTCCACACATTTTGAGGGCATGCAATAGAAATGTCGTTGTTGTTGGATACACTGGCCTTGGTTAGTTTCAGAAAAGTTCTCTGTCAAATATGTTGTTTTCATGAAGTAATATTTCCAACCAAGAGGATAAAGACTTGGCATGCCTATGACATAATGGTGTTATTTCTTGCATTTATTTGTGATTTATTAGTATTCCACCACTAATAAATTCATTACGTAGCTGCTCGTTTAGTAATATATTACAACAGTGACTTGTTAAAGGAAAAATATTTTAGTTTGTTTGAACGCCATAAATTGGAAGGAAATTTAGCTTTGAATTAGAAAAATAGAATATATTTTGAAAATATGTTTTTTGATCAAATATTATATAGGCCCATTGCATGATCACTAAAAAAAACAGTCTTGACAATAAGCAATGATTTTGGACAAATGAATTACATAACTCTCCAGCTCAAAAACATGTTAGCATATTCAGTTTTGTCTGCATTAGAGAAAAATGAATGAGTAACATTAAGGTTCATTTGAATATTTATAGAATCATTTTAGAGATTTTAAATGGAAGTTGCATGTGCTAATCTTGCTCAATTAATTATAGGGAAAACAAGGGACACACATAATTTATTGGTTTATGGGAATTGGATTCCTTTTCTCTCAGAATGGTGCGCAGACAATTGAAGATTACTATGTTGAAGCTATATTCCCAGTTAGTATTGCAATTTACAAAGTTTTGTCTTATTATTTTCCAGTTTATTGTTGTAATCTTGTGTCAGCAATACTTTTCTCCACCCATTAGAATTTTACTGACCAGTTTTATTGTTGAAGTGTCATTGCTTCTTAAAGATAACTAGAGGAAATGATACAACTACAAAAGTGAAGCATGAAACATTCTTAATAGAAATTGCTAGCTCTAATGTGTTTGATTATGTTAGATAAAATCAAAATTGCAATGTACCATAAGCATGGGAATTCAAAATATTGGGATAGAAATGTGTTCATCTATTTGCATTTATTACTTTAGTTGAAGATAACATTTCACGAAAAAAAATTTCACATTGAGAATATAGTAGGTACAAAATTTATTCTATGGTGATGTTTTATTTGCTTTGTTTATATAGGTCATCTGGCCACATAGCGGCCACTATTTCCCAACTAAAGAAAGCTTGTTCGAGTTTCTTGCTTTTATGGGGGAAAATGACATTAACAATATTGCTAATGTTGAGGTATATATCGTATAAATTTTATAGTCTATTTTAGTTTATATTCTAGTGTTCATCAACATTCATGTCTTCTACTTTGCATTGTATCTCTTTTTTCAGGAAATGAACTTAGCATTGATGGTAAGAAGCAGGAAATGAAGAAAGAGGAGAACAATAACACTAGAATGACAAAATGCAAATTAAAGAGAGAGAGAAGAGCATTGGTCTAGTGGTACCATAGAGTCAATATCCCACATAAGACACACATAAAGACTAATGGTCAAATTTTCAGAGTTGGTGAATTCACCTACAATGCCTTGGCAACACAATGATAATGTTTTGAAGTGATGAAACAATATTTCATGTGTAAATTGTACTCCAACCAATATTAAGTTGGAAACTCGTATTGTAATACTTGACATTTTATGTAATATAATTTATGTGGTTAGAATTATTTATAGTTGAACTTGATATTACTTGGTATTGTAATTAACATATGTAACTTTGCGTTTTCATATTATATGAACATTTACATTGTATGCTAATTTTTTTTTTTTTTTAGTTGCAAAATCATACTAATTAATTTATGTTGATCAATAATGAAAACATAAAATCAATCTAAAACCACTAAATTAGTAGTTTATGTTTATTAATGATGAACACATAAAATGAATATACGACTAAAGTAGTTGCTTATAATGATTGTTAATGAAAATAAATGAAATGAATATAAACTACTAAAGTAGTAATTTATATAATGAATATGATACTACCAGAAAATGTAAATGACTAATGCAAATGATAAATTTGTGATTACAAATGACGACTAAATTTTGCATATATACGACTATTAGTAGCTAATTTACAGTATCTTATAACACAGCTAAAATTTAGTTATATATATTTGGTCATTAATTGGTTTCAAACGATGACTAAAATTTGCATATACATGACTATGACTATTAGTATCAATTTACAATATCTTATAACACAACCAACATTTTAGTCATATTTATTTGGTCATTAATTGGTTTTTTTAGGTGATATTTTAGTAATATATGCGTTGTGTATTTAGTCATTAATTGTAACAATTAATGACCAAATCAATGACCAAATCAATGACCAAATTAGTGACCAAATTAATGTCTAAATTAATGACTAAATATACTACTAGACAATAAAATTGAGACAACCAATTAATGGCTAAGCTAAAAACGACTAAAATTTGGTTGTGTTATAAGACACTGTAAATTAGCTACTATTGGTCAGCGACCAAAAAATAGTCATTTATATGTAAATTTTTAGTCCTTTTTTTAGTAATTAATTAACCATTTTGTACTAGTGTACAGGCACAGGTTCAGGTACATGTACATGTGATTAGGACGCAAATTATCATCTCATGATAGATGGTTTGGTGAGATTTATGTTTAGCCAATTTAGTGTCCTAAATTTCTTGCATAAATTATCAACCGAGGTTTGTAAGTTGATGAAGTGTGGTGCACTATATGTGCTTAGTTAACCTTTTTCTTACTTCGTTGTTTTGTATTTTATGTTGCTTTTGGGGGGTTTCTGTTCTTTGATGTCTAAGAATGTACAACCTAAAACTATGAGAAAATTTAAGTGAATTTAATGAATATTAAAGGAAAGGAAATGTTCCTAAGTTAATCTATTTTCCTAAAAATGGACCAAGAACTGTTGGCTAGTTAGAACCTAATAAAAAACAGGACATCTATCTTATCTTGTCATTAGTCCTAATCCATGGATCTAATTCTTAAAACCAAGAATGAAATTGATGCAGAAGGTAACTCAGTAATTGCATTCATTAAACATTCAACCATTCAATTTTGGAATATGATTAAATCAATCTCCTTGAAATGATTATTAGGAATATCAATAAGTGAGGATATGAAAGCAAAATGGTAAAAGCATGTAACATTCATTGTAAACAACTAATGTATTTTTGACTTTCTCCAACATTCAAATGTGAAGCATTACCCTCTTGAAGTGTTGTGAAAGAAATCAATTATACCTTAGTTCCTAAGTTCCTAAGAAAATAACAATGTATTGAGCAAATTCAATCACTGTATGAATTAGACATTTAACCATTTAGTTTAGGATCATCATCATCTTGAAATGGCTTTTGAAAACATCCATTAACACAGTTAATTGAAAATTTTGTTCTAAGAAAATGAATGACAAAGCAGTAAGAAAACTAAGCAACTATGTATTCTTATTACTTTAATCTTAATTCAGTTTGGAAACAGAGTCGTTTTTCTCCACGAAATATCTTAGAAGAATGAGGTTGCATAGTTGTGATTTATCATTATGCTATTGATTAAAGACTGAAATGAAATATCATCCTAATTTAGAAATCAAATTTGCTGAAAACAGAGTAATGGAAATTGAACTAAAAACAACAAATGAAAAACCTCCTTCAGTGCAGGGGCCCTCTACAGCTAACGTGGCTAGAATGCTAGCTAGTTAAGGATGCACTTTAAACGATCATTAGAAACACGAAAATTGTATTATGAAAAAAACGAAGTCTGAATATAGAGTATCAGCAAAAATCCTGAACTTAACACGTAATTCCTTCTAACTTCTCACTTCTTCTCGGTTCCATGCAACCGATGTTTAAAGGAAAATAACATAATTGTTTATGAGATAAACTTGCTACATGTGGCTAATTCGAATTAAATTTAACATGATTGTTTATGAGATAAACTTGCTACATGTGGCTAATTCGAATTGCAATAGGACTATTTAAACTTTTGATTAGCTACAGGTGGCTAATTCGAATTAGATTTGCAACATAATTGTTAGACTCTTGATTAGCTACGAAAGAGAAAATCAAGAGTCCTACTGCTTTCGGATAATGTACTTTGACTCCATATTTGACCATGACCTTAGGCTTTCTTTTCTGTCGATCTAGACTGAGTGAATAAGATAGAATCCATGTGGAGATGATTCTAGAAATGCCCATGTGGCCCAATTCTTCATTTGACACCTAGAACTTGCCAAATCATGAGTAGCTAAGGAATCCACAGTTAGCTGCAGAATAGGCTACGTTCTGTAGCTAATTTGCAAAAATCTATTCAAATTGCAAGAACATGAAAATATAATATGGCGATCATTTTAATACTTTCCTTAAGACAAAACCTAGAATTTATCATTGATTGGGTTTGTAATCTTATGAGAAAGTGAAGGAAAAAGGTGAGAAAAAATGTCAAGGAGAGGGTATTTTGAGGTTTAACAATTTAGGGACATGATCTATGTGTTGAATTGCAGTGATCTCAAGAAGCTTATCTTGAGGGAATTTCACACCAAGTCATAGCCCGGTCATCCAAGACATCAGAAAACTTGATGGTGGTAAAGAAGTTTTCCTATGGCCGAATTTGAAGAAGGAAGTGGCAAAGTTCCTGGCTAGATGCATAGATTGTCAGCAGGTAAAGGCGGAATGTAAGCATCTAGGTGGTTTACTACAACCCATAGCGATTCAAGAATGGAAATGGGAGGTCATTTCCATGTATTTCATTACAAGTCTTCCGAGGACAGTGAGGCAGCATGACTCTATTATGGTCATGGTTTACAGGTTGAGAAAGGTAGCTCACTTCATTCCAGTAAAGACTACATATTCATCTAGTGAGCTAACATAGATGTTCATCAGAGAGATAATGAGACTGCATGGTGTTCCAAAGAAGATTGTGTTGGGCATGGATCCAAAGTTCACTTCCAATATTTGGAAGGAGCTAGTTGTAGGTTTGGGTACAGATTTGGATTTCAATACAACTTACCATCTACAGACAGATGGACATACAAAGATGGTCAACAGGATCTTGGAGGATATGTTGAGGATGCACGTGATGCACCAACAGAGGAAATGGGAGGAGTATATTCCATTGGTTGAGTTCACATACAACAATGGTTATTAGGATTCATTGACGATGAGTCCTTTTGAGGAATTGTATGGACGGAGTTGTAACACTCCCATTAGCTCGAGTGATTCAATGAACAGGGTACTTATTGGACCGGATATGTTGCCATACATGGAGCAAGAAATGCGAGTTATAAAGAAGAATATAAAGGCAACACGGGATAGACAGAAGATTTATGCAGATCAACACAGGGTATTCAAGGAGTTTCAGGTTGGGGAGCATGTGTATTTGCGCATCAAGCCCAAGAAAAACTCTTTGACTATTGGTTCATGTGCCAAGTTGGCACCATGGTATTGTGGGCCTTTCGAGATCCTTGAGAGGATTGAACCGGTGGCATATTGAATTGCACTACCTCTAACAATGAAATTCCATGATGTTTTCCATATTCCATTGCTTAAGAAGTATATAAATGACATTGATTATGTTGTTGATTGGTCTGTATTGCAGGTGGAGCAAGAAGGAGAGTTCCAGCCAGAGCCTCAATGCATATTGCAATGGAAGCATCTCATGCTCAAGAACATAGAAATAGAGCAAGTTAAAGTGCAATGGAAGCACTTTGGGCTTGAAGAAGTTACATGGGAGATGGCAGACTAGATGCGGGCCTTGTATCCTTCATTATTTTCGATTGAGGTAAAGCAGTTTTGGTTTGATGTTGGTATATGATTGGCATATGTATTGTTGTTGTTTTGGTATATGTATGTATATGTATATGGATGTAAATACCGCCATGAGATAAGTTATAAAGCTCCAATAATCGGTATGGGTGTCATGTTATTATGGTTATTATCTTGTCATGTTGTCATGCTGTTTTGCTTTTGAGCGGGTCTTTTATTGTAAATACTGCAACGAGCTAAGTTATAAATCTCCATGGGCAGTATGTTTGGTTTTTAGCGGTTTTTCTGAGGTCTTGGTATGGTTTAACATCGAGGATGGTGTTCCCCAAGGGGGATGGTTCTGTAATAGCTTTGGTAAAAGTTCATGTAATAAAAGTCAATAAAGGAAAAATAAGACCACAGTTAAGGGACACTTATTCCAAGTTGAATGTTGGGCAAATATATCTTAGTGGGAATCACTGGATGTGTGTTTTGGCTATGGAAAATTGGCAAAGGCTAAGGTAAAGGAATTAAAAGGCAAAAAGGCATTTTGACACATTTATTTACGAAAATAAAGGAAATTAGAAGAAAAGTAAGGTGAAAGGTCACAGGTTTCATGCGAGGAGGAAAATGAAAGAAAATAATGGAAAATGAAAAAAATAGAGGCCTCACTCATAAAAAGGCTTATGAGGATCAATTGGCAGGCTTTTGCTAACCTTTTGTTAGTTCAAGTTTGGAGCTCTCTCATATACTCTCTCTCTCTCTCACTCTTGGTCACTTAGAGTTTTCTTGGGGCACTCTAGCTTTGGAGAAAGGAATGAAAAACAAGCAAAGGGAAAGGAAGGAAAGCAGAAGGAAAAGCAAGATTAAGCAGCTTCAACAGGAAAACTTGTAGGTAGCCTTTTGCATGTGTGATTCCTAGCTGATTTGGACATGCATGGCTTTGCATGTTGGTGTATGGTTCTCTTGCTATCGGTGGCATGGTTTTACCAGGTTATGACAATGGTTTTCAGCCTAGCCTTACCTTTTCTGGATGCCATGGTGTCGGGATGTTTATTTCGGTTTTTGAGCTTTGGATTGCACGATGGATTTCAGAATCCGGGGTAGAGGTGGTCTCAATTTTCATTCCCAAAGGCATAGGAATCCCTTGATCAGTTTTGGCGAGATAAACAGTAAGCCTAAGGGAGGAGTCTCGATTTAGGGCATAGTGATCTGGGTTTGGATTGCGGTAAAACCTAAGAGACTAGTCTTGGTTTAGGGACTAGTGATCCGGGGTTGGATTACAGTAAAGACTAAGAGACAAGGAGATAGAAAATTCCTCAAGGATAGTGATGGATTCTAGATGGCATTCCAAGTTCGGTTCAGTTGTGATCAAAGCACTGGTTTTGGTGTGATCACAGTTTGATGAGGGTGGAGGTGGTTTAACTTCTGGATTCCGTTGGTTTTTCTATGATATCCCACGTTCATGCTTGGAATATGCCACGAGGGTGACTGGTTGAAAGGAAGATTTGGTTCAACCATGTCTATGGTCACATGGTACGTGGAAGTCCTAAACCTGGTCAAATTTGCCTATGATTAATAAAAGTTAAGTTCTCTTACTTTTTCACTTGTTTATATGTGTATTTAATGGTTGTCATATGTCTGATATTTATATGGTTTTATGCTGGTTGTAAGCATGGTTATATGACTGGTTCATGTCATGGTTATTTCATGTATTTACTTGTAATTGTTAAAATGATGGATGCAAGACCTAATTAATGTTATAACAGTTCAATGGAGAAGGTAGTGATCCTTTTGGTTATGTTTCATAAGTGCTTTCAGTCATTCATGCTCTGTCTTGTATCCTAGACCTGTAGGTTGCACTGATGCCAAGTGTTTGACAAAATGTCAGTCCTTGTTTAGGGATGCTCAGGCCTAGCCCAGAGGTTGATTTTTGATTTATTTGTATTATCATCATGTCTTTATGGATTATAGAGGTTGTAACACGTTCTGGGAAGAGGTCGGGATAATGGGCTAGAAAAGTGGCTCAAATCCTAGGGACATTGGCATCGGTCTGCTGAGAAGAGTCCATGGACACTGGCACATAGGCCTGTGAGAGAGACTCTAGGTTTTTGGACATTTTCATGCCTATAACATGAGAGCAACCAGGGTTTAAAAGGCTTAAAACATCAATGGGACCCAGGGACATGATGTCTGAGTGGATGACATGTCTCCTGAGGGTTTTTTTGCTGATATGGATGGGTTTGATTGATGTTTTCCATCGATTCCACTTCCTTAAGGTTTCCAAGGAGGTTGAATCCCTTATAATGGCCTCTCTCACCATATGCTTACACTGGTTGGCCAATTGCTTGGGTAGATCTGGGAGGAGGGTGTGTTACAACATGATAGATTTGATCCTTTGGAAGCCGATTATATATATAATTTTTCATTGTTTAAATTGTATTTTTGAATTTATAAAATGGATTCAATGTCTTCAAAATTTAATTGGAAACTTGTATTGTGTACACTAAACAAATTAAACTTGCAATTTGACCACATATTTTCTCAATTTTATACAAAATTGACCAAAAAATATACATAAAAATGAACCACAATATAAAATAGTAAGACTAGCAATTGCACCGAGAGGTGCAAAGAGCAGCCGAAAGGAATGGGAATATGGAAGGTAATAATCAAGTGAAATATATAGATAATGAAATAAAATCTAAATTTAAGTTTTTATATGTATTCTAAAGAATGTAACAAGAGGTTAAATTTAATAAGAAAGTTACACTAACATAAATGTGCCAGAATAATGACAATCTTTGCAGACGTGTCAATGTATATAGTAGAGGAATTCAATTTCTTTGGGGTTTTTTCAAACAACATGAAATAAATTCTAAACATGGAAACAATGAGGTATCTATCAACTAAATTATATCACTCACACTTGGGATAAATGGCTTTTATCTTGTGAGGATGGGCAAAAATTGGAATACATATAGAATTGTTGTATCAATGAACGTTGTAAAAGTACCTGTGAAAATATATATGATTAAGACAAGTGATGTGGGCATGCCTTTTGGCCTCTTCTAGAGGCTGAGGTGCTAAAATCATATATTACCTTGCATTTGGTTATGGCTTTTCTCATTCATTTTTCGGAGCTATTGATTAATGCTAACATTAATCTAGTAGCATGAAATGCTAGCTCCTGGATATTGTTTATGCGGGACTAATATTGTTTATGAGGGACTGATGGGCTTTCTTTGAAGTTTCCAGCAACAATGTCTCTGAAATCGCTGCCTGAAATTGAAATTGCCACCTGTTGCAATGTATCACTCTGCATGTTGTTGTGGTGTCTACGGAATAGATGCTCTACACGTTGATGTGGTGTCTACGGAATAGATGTTGCTGAGGGGAGAACTGAAGGGTAGGGAGAGACATGAGATCGTCGTTGCTGAGGGGAGAACCAAAGGGTAGGGAGGAGACATGAGATCGTTGGTTGAATACCAGGAATAAAAACAGATACATGAGATTGTTTTGAATAAAAATAGATACATGAGATTGCTGGTTGAATACGAGGAATAAAAACAGAGACAAAAGATTGCTAGTCGAATACTTGGAACCATGATGTCTTCTTCAGCAATTCAACAACCCTGGACACTAGACCGATGGAGGCAAAAGAATCCCTACACGGCCTGCAAAAAATATACAATCTACAGAAAGCAGGAGGGCCCAATGGAAATGCGGAGAGGAATTATTGGATGCATGGGAGGATGCACATGCCTACAGGGATCATGACGCAGAAGAGCACTAAAAGCCTTGGCAGGGACACCTTTGACCCATAGGATCTCCCACCCAACAGGCCCATCTCGTGATTGAATGAATCGATAGAAAAGTGAATCTGGCATTCAAGGTTCAACTTCCAGAAAAAACGAAGCATTGGGAAGGTCTAGTAACCATTCAAGATTAAACTTCCAGAAAAAATGAAGCACTAGTAGGGCGTAGTAACCCTATCCTCAAACTGACACAGGTGAGCTAGTTCTTAGTATACTAGGACGCTTGAGAGACAAAAGCCGAAGAAGGAACACCACTTTGCGACGGAATGGACTATGAGTAACCAGCCTAAATTCATAGTCTTATCCACGGTAACTAACATCTACCATTTGACGCATATTCCAAGAATTCTCGATCGATATGGAACGTATCAATTCGTACCCTCGTCGATGTCACAAGCACCTAACATTTGTCTCCCATTCCACGGAGCGGGAGAGAGGGAAACGTGGTGCACCTAGAACTTTTCTGCCTTGGCGTAGAATGACACTTTGCACATCCCTACGCATTGTCAGAGGCAGACTGCGAGCGGATCAAATCCACACAACGACAGAGAAATTTCTAAGCATGGAGCGAGAGAAACGCAGTGCACCTAGAACTTTTCTGCCTGGACATAGGACAACGCTTTACACATCCCTAAGAATTATCAAAGGCAGACTGCAAGCGGATCAAATCCACACAATGACAGAGAAATTTCTAAGCATTATCAGAGGCAGACTGCGAGAAGATCAAATCCACCCAACAATAGAGAAATTTCTAAGCATTGAAGCAGATCAATAGTTTGCCTTCCTCAGGAGCATTCTTCTGTGATTTTCACATTTTCTGATGATAGTGGGGGTTCTATAACTATATGCAAGCATATCTTGAATCACGCTATATCGCCATTTTAACCCTTCTCGGGTTTCAATCTTCCTACTCGAGTTTCAATCTGCCTACTCACAGATGTTAGCCTGATGCAACCTTAGGTGGCCTGCTTTAGAGCTTGCATGCTATTTTAAGGAGACAAAGGTGTAAGCTTGCATGTTATGCTATGGAGAGAGAAGTGTTAGGCACATGGCCCTCATGTAGGGCCCACAAGGTGGATAAATGTTATGATTTTCATTTTTATTCTTATTGAAATCGATTGTTTTTTTTATCTTTATTTTAAATTTGAAATTTCAGGGTGCATTCTCATTTCTCAATTGATCAAGTTCAAAATCTACAAGGGATTTCATCATACGCCACAGTTTCCTCTCTGGTGTGTCTTGCATCTGATCATGTATTTTTGCGAAACTAATCGATTTTCCTTTGCCCGTTCCATTGAATTTTAGCCCATTTTCATGAAATTTCATCTCATTTCTCCACTTGTAAGTACTAGTTTTATGTCAATTAAAGCATTCTGTAGTGAATTTGGAAGAACCCAATTCAGAATTTTGAATATAGAGGGTTGAATCTCTGAAGGAAGTTTTTGGGATATGATGCAATTTCAGAAAAATGATTACTTCCCTGGTTGAGAAATTGGTCAGATTGTTCCATGCAGGATTATTTCTCCACTCGTGAGTACTAGTTTTATGTCAATTAAAGCATTCTGTAGTGAATTTGGAAGAACCCAATTCAGAATTTGGAATATAGAGGGCTGAATCTCTGAAGGAATTTGTTGGGATATGATGCAATTTCAGAAAAATGATTACTACCTTGGCTAAGAAATTGGTCAGATTGTTCCATGCAAGATTACTTGGTATGATTAGTCCTCTTTTAAATCAAAATTCGGATTCTTTGTAGTCCATTAGGTGGAGAGAAACCCAATTACAAAGATGGGTGGTGGTCGAGACCACAGGGATTGCATTTCTGATTCATCGGACGAGACAATTTCAAGTAAGTAGTGCTTGCATTCAATAGTTAATTTCTTGATAAAAAAATATCTTACCACCCTTATATTCCCATGATTTTACAGACCATGGTATATTGTTCTAGGTTCAACAGTGACTGAAATCCTAGGTAGAGGTTTTGTGAAGCATTTCCTTGCAAGGAATTGAACGGTAACTCGGGGCTTGTTTGTCTATTGTGATTGACCATGTTTTCTTTATGTTAATTATATTTGAATTTGCAGGTTTTTGTTAAGACTGTCGAATTGCCATTCCTGTGGTGAAGGGTTTTATTAAGACTGTTGGATTGAAATTCCTATGGTGAAGGGTTGGAAGCTACCTTGAAGTGGAAGTTATAGTTTTTGAATCATTGACAGTAGTTTTGCAGATTTACTACAAAATGCCTCAATTTGATGAACCTAATCTTTCTAACCTCTATATTTCGTTATGTAGAAGAAAGGTTCCACATTGGCAAAAAGATTTGGCAAAAATGTTCTATTTCCATCAGTCAAGTGGAACTATTGACTTCAAATTTCCGAAGTTGTGGATTTTCCACGAAGTGCGACGAGATCCTACTGCATTAGAGTGCGATTTTCTGGTTTGAAGTAATTGGTTTGTAGGTGAAATCTTGATTATAAATCCCTCTCGAATTGGATTAGCCATAGTGTAAATTGGCCACAAATTTTCCCCTGAAATTGGAAATCCAATTTCAGGAAATACTGGAAAGTTTGTTCGTTGAAATCTGGTGTTACATTGATATTGTCCTTCGTTTTGGAGTTTTCATATTCTTTGTTGGGATCCCATGTTACATTGATACCGTGTTCCTCTATCATTAATATTGATACCACTATTTGTATTTGATTTCTGTAATGGTGGCATATTGTGGGGGGGTGATATTTTGTCTTTGCTGCTTCTTTCCTCATTGAGAACTCCTTTTACATTAATAGCCTCCTCTTCCTATGAATTTTGATAGCACTACCTTTTCTATTTGTATTTAATTACTGTAATTATAGATTTAGTGAGCGTGAGAGGAGTGAAATTATTTAAAAATAAAAAATAAAAAATTTAGACATCTGTATTTTTTAAAATTTGATCACTGACTATGTTTGCTAAATCTGTATTTAAAATGCATTTATGTTAATATTATTTGTTATACTATTAATATATTTAATAATTACAAACATATTTTCTCTTTAGAAACCAATTTTTTAAATATTATATTAAATTTTTTTATCATTATAAAAATTACCACATTTGTAATTTGTTTCCAAATTGCACTACCACTGAGCTACATGCATCTTTCATGACATATGTCTTTTCTCAGACATTCAGCACCATCACTTGGCTATCCTTTTCTAGAAAAACACCTCAATACCCAACTCTGATATCATGTTTACAACTGGACACGTTAGAAATGTTTACAACTGGACATGTTAGAAATGAAAGCCAGGAATATCAAAACCAGGACATGTGAGATATCGAGGCATGAATTCATATTTCCAGTATGCCCCTCTGATATCAGGGCGTGGATTGCTTTTCCAACAAAGTGTTGAATATGTTTATTTATCTTTACCAATATACAAAAAAAAAAAACCAGTCGTGTCCACCCTTAAGGTTCCTCTGTTTTTTCCACCTTTAAGAAATAAGTTCATGCAACCACACACCAGTGGTTTCCCACCTTGAGTTTCCTCTGTTGTCGGCCAGCTTCAACAAATAAGTTCATGCAAGTCCATATAATTTGTCTCGAAGAAAAAAATCATCTTTTGGTTTAGTTGAATGGAATACTTGCTAGATATATCCCCTCTCTCAAATACATGAAGAGCTAGAAAAAGAAAGCCATCTTAGGGCTCGGGCCCTCAGCAGGGGGAAATTCAAATGACCGGGATGTATTGTTTGTAAATATCTCTAATCACCATGTTCAAATGCTGCTTTGAAGGAAGAAGGTGCCCAGGTGACATGTTCCTTATGCCCTGCACATCCATGATTAACAATATTGTCTAACATTTGTTTTGTTCAAATCACACTCACAAGGGGCAAAAATTGTATGGCCTTGGCTCAACAATGATATATCTTGGTTTTGTTGTTTACTTGGGACCTTATAGGATTACTAATAGCACAAACCTATTTAAAACCGGGTCTGAGGGTTTGATATTTTGACTTTGTACATCTCAAGTTCCACAGTTTGATAGGTCAACCATTCTTCTCTCCCTGGAAGATCCATTTCATGCACTGTTACATATATAGGCACATACAAACATGAATATTTGATAGAACTCTACACCTACAATTTGAAACTATGAATGAAACCATGAATGTAAGATTTCCTTCTAATGTGGGATGCATATCAGATTCATCTGACTCACCTAACCATTAAATTACTCGTGTCCATAGTCAATGTACCAAATACACCATCTTGATGCACGGCACACGTGTCTACACGATGCAAAGAGTTGATGGATCACCACATCGTCAATTTGTATGTGTGAATGTAAGGTTTGATTCTATTATAAGGTGTCTAAGTAACCAGACTTTAAATGGGTTTGTGCTAGTGTCTATATTAAATGCTACCCAATGTACCGTAGATACAAAGCACTGTTCCAGATATTAGCGCACACAAATGAAAAATGTTGATGAACGTGTCCTTCTATTACCCAGGCTCTTGAACCTCGTTTTTCTTGCTGCAATTATAATGTTTGAGTGTAAGAATGGTTTCCAGTGCATTTTTATGCCAAAAATGGGCTGATATAGTGTGGTTTCTCTTGCATGTTGCGATTTTTAAACGAATGCAAGAAGGATTCAGGTATGGAAACAATTCAAATGTGTAATGGAAGTTCTCCATTAATAAGGCCAAAAAATTCCAGAATCTGCAGATTTCTCAAGTTGCCAAAATTGCTCCAAAATGTTTAAAACCCCAAGCATTGCCATTGTTGTGGTTGTGATTTCTTTGATAGATTGAGGAATCCTGGCAACCGTTTTCACATTCTCATGGTTTCGAAGATGAAGGCAGAAGATTAGCAGTGCTTACGAGACAACAGACAGGACTAAGTATCGATAATTCGAAATTTAACCTTGAGGAAATTGAATCTACAACACAATATTTCTCTGAAAAGAATCCGTTGGGGAAAAACAAATATTGTGATGCTTACATAGTGTTGCGAAATATAAGTCTCAAACAATTAGCTAATCAAACAATCCTTTTAGCAGCATGGTTTCAAGTTCCAGTAATAAAGGAAACCTAGGGGTTCTTCTTTTGATAGGTTACAGGTTGTAGGCTGAAGGTTGGATGTCCCTTCCAGAACTTCGGCTTTGCCCATGATTTAACAACACTGCTAGCACTATGAACTTGAGACGCTTCCTAAATTTTCTAACAAAATCCCTAAGGCAGGGACTAGCTGCCATGCAGCCTCCCTTGTTCATTTTGTTATGAGAAAAAAAGAAGCTGCGCTCAAACTACGTGTTTTACTAGTAAGAATGACTTCTCATCTCCAGTGCACACAACTTCAATAACCTTTTCATTTTTGTCTTAAATTCAACATTTTGTATCTAATTGTAGCTATGTTTTTTTTCTTCTTCTTTTGAACTCCTTTGCTCCGCTATTCAGAATGTTGTCCAAGAATTGCTATTTATTTGGACTTGATGTAATGGTCATCTCACCCCAAGTTTGTAGAAAAAAATGCTTTCAGGAGTAATTATTTAAAATGTTTTAACCAAGATCCATCTTAATCACTGATCAAACAAGAGTTGAGAAGGATCAACTCTCTTGAGGTGAAATTTTGAATGAAATTTTTGCACCTATAGAGAAAGAGCGCTTGTAATTTTTCATTGTTTATGTTGCATTTTTTATTGTATAAAATGGATCAAAATTTATTTGGGATAAAATAGTGAGACGACTTAAAATGTTTTAACTATAAAGAAATGTTTTTTTTCAATTGCTTTCTATAATGTATATATGGTTATTTTTTGACTTTTAACTACTTTATTTCTCTAGAACACGTTGTTTCATATGGACATCAAAATATTTTATTTATGATTGAAAGTGAGAGTAAAATATTTTTACCACTTATCCTTAGTATGGACAAAGCGTGAGATTATTGATGTTTTATTATACTTTTAATTAAACAAACCAAACAAGTATATGAATTTTGTTTTTATTATATATTTAATTATGGTTGAGAGTCATTGAAATATATTTATCACTTCTCCTTAGTATGACCAGTGAAAGTGAGATTATTGATGTTTTATAATACTTTTAATTAAACAAACCAAATACATATATTCATTTTTTATTATATGTGAAGTTTATTTATTTATTTTAAAAAACACATGTCAACTCCAAGTTGAAAAATGAAAATAGAAGGAAAAAAGTGGTTGAAGTAGCAAAGAGTTGTTAGAAAACTAGGTTAAAACAAATACATCGATATTGAACATTTGCTTTTCATAAACTCTGAAAGAAAAAGCTACCATGTATAACTACCTGCTCATGGGCATCTGCAAGATACAACCCTAGAGAACCAAATGTTCCTACTTTCCAAGAGTATAATAGCGTCCAGTTAATTTCCTCAAGCACTACTGAAGGAACTGAAGTCAGTGAAGAGTATAATAGCGTCGTGTTAGATTCCTCAAGCACTATTGAAGGAACTGAAGTCAGTGAAGGGTATGACCAATCTTAGGGTATGACCAATCTTCTCATACAATCAGAGACGTGACAACCATCTATGTGGATTTAGAAGGATCAGATTGTACTGAGCAAACATGTCTGCACTCTTCAATCGCAGAGTAATGACTCGGCCAATACCAAAAACCTAATGTCAGAGGCCTTTGAAAACATGAGGTTAATGAAGGAAAATACAAATATTTGTGGAGAACCCATTATTCATAGTCACACACTAGGGCTTCTAGGCTCTAAATGTTTTAACGGTTGGAGTTCAGAAATCAGGAAATTTAGAACTAATCAATTCCATTCTGTTGTATGCAGTGGTGATCCTTAATATAAATTCTCCATGCATAATCTATCTACCTACCTTATCACACATTTTTGAAATTTTAAATGAAATACCTGAAATAAGAGTTAGAATTTAGAATTTCCTTTGCAATGTATCTCTACCAAACTTGGCCATAATTGATGGAATAGAAGCATACATTTTTGTGCAAGTAGTGTGGCTTGGTTATTAATATAGGTGCACAGTATTGTAAACACTGATTTTATAAATAAATCTTATGTTAATGGGTTTTAATTGAGCGGCGGTTGTATATGCCCACTATTCGATTTTCCCAAGGCCAAAATCGAACTGTGGGCATATACAGCCGCCGCAAAATACACCCGATAGCATAGAATTATTTGTTGCCGATTTTATAGGGGGAATTATTTATACTAAATTTTAGTTTTGAAATATTTTAAAAATAAATAAGTATAAATAAAGTTAACCCATGTTTATTGTAGATTTCATAAAAAAATAAAAATAAATAAATAAATTCTTTGACTTGATTAGTATTTAGAATGTGTAATTTACATAAATTCAAGTTTCTTATAATGATATAAGAAATAAAAAAAAAAAGGCGACAAAAATATGATTTTAATGTAATTTTAGAATTTTGAAGAATTTTAATGAAGTCAAATAATTGACTTGGCTCATGTTTATTTATTTTTGAAATATTTAGAATTATAAAGATGAATATGACAATGTAGTGATAGAAAGATATTTTGACATTAAATTGTTTATTTGATAAAAATATTTTAAAATAGGTTCTTATCTTAAAAGAATTTAATAATCTATCAAAAATGATGGCTCATTCCAGACTTATATTTGTATTAGTTTGCGAAACCATATAAATGAGATGACTGGTAAACACTCATAGCCATCAAAATACTTATATACCAGTGCAGCCATGAAAGTTTGCGAAACCATATAAATGAGATGACTGGTAAACACTCATAGCCATCAAAATACTTATATACCAGTGCAGCCATGAAAGTTTGCGAAACCATATAAATGAGATGACTGGTAAACACTCATAGCCATCAAAATACTTATATACCAGTGCAGCCATGAATATTTTATATAAGAAATATAAAAATTTGGAATCCAGTGTTGAAATTCAGGTGAACCTACGCAGCCAAAGGATAAAGCTGACTCTCCTGCCACGTCTCCAATACCGATTTGCCGCGCTCTCTGTTACGCTGTTTGCCCACGTTTTCCACGTGGCATGACCCGAATGGAATTGAAATGACACAGAGAAAGCCCGTGAACCCGGGGCCGGGTCTTCCTGCCCCCTTCCACATATTTCTGTCGGGTACCGCGTCTCTGTTGATCGTTGACCGTGATAACGAAAGTCCAATGGTTTTTCACGGTGGAGGGGGGTCCGCTAAAAGGAGAGACACCTGTTAAGATTTTGTAAGGGACGATTAATTTCAACAGTGTCATGAAGATAAATTTTATAATAAAAAATATTTTCGGTTTAAATATTCAATTACATATTGACTTAAGGTATTCTTTTTAATGATTATTCAATTACTTATAATTTTAATGATTTTTCAACCAGACAAATTTTATAATAAAAAATATTTTCGGTTTAAATATTCAATTACATATTGACTTATTTTTAATGATTATTCAATTACTTATAATTTTGGGTGAATCCCCAATTTAGGATGTTAAAACATGACCTGCTCATTAAAAAAGTTGAAATATACTTGGATTTAGTATACTTCAAACATATATGTGATTGTATTATTCTATGTAATAGTTGTTTTTAGTATGATTTTTTTAGTATAAAGGTAGCTCACTTCATTCCAGTAAAGATTACATATTCATTTAGTGAGTTAACATAGGTGTTCATTAGAGAGATAATGAGACTGCATGGTGTTCCAAAGAAGATTGTGTCGGGCATGGATCCAAAGTTCACTTCCAATATTTGCGGGTTTGGGTACAGAGTTGGATTTCAATACAACTTATCATCTGCAAACAGATGGACATACAAAGACGGTCAATAGGATCTTGGAGGATATGTTGAGGATGCAAGTGATGTACTAACAGAGGAAATGGGAGGAGTATATTCCATTGGTTGAGTTCGCATACAACAATGGTTATTAAGATTCATTGAGGATGAGTCCTTTTGAGGAATTGTATGGACGAAGTTGTAACACTCCCATCAGCTCGAGTGATTCAGTGAACATAGTACTTATTGGACCAGATATGTTGGCGTACATGGAGCAGGAAATGCAGGTTATAAATAAGAATATAAAGGCAACACAGGATAGACAAAAGATTTATGCAGATTAGCATAGGGTATTCAAGGAGTTTCAGGTTGGAGAGCATGTGTATTTGCGCAACAAGCCCAAGAAAAACTCTTTGACGATAGGTTCATGTGCCAAGTTAGCACCATGGTATTGTGGGCCTTTCGAGATGCTTGAGAGGATTGAATTGATGGCATATCGACTTGCATTGCCTCTAATGGTGAAATTCCATGATGTTTTCCATATTTCATTGCTTAGGAAGTATATAAATGATGTTGATCATGTTATTGATTGGTATATATTGCAGGTGGAGCAAGAAGGAGAGTTTCAGCCAGAGCCTCATTGCATATTGCAGCGGAAGCATCTCATGCTCAGGAACATAGAAATAGAGCAAGTTAAAGTGCAGTGGAAGCACTTTGGCCCTGAAGAAGCTACATGGGAGATGGCGGACCACATGTGGGCCTTGTATCCTTCATTGCTTTCGATTGAGGTAAAGCAGTTTTGGTTTGATGTTGGTATATGATTGGCATATGTTTTGTTGTTGTTTTGGTATATGTATGTATAGGTATATGGATGTAAATACCACCATGAGATAAGTTATAAATCTCCAATAATCGATATGGGTGTCATGTTATTATGGTTGTTATCTTGTCATGTTGTCATGATGTTTTTATTTTGAGCGGGTCTTTTATTGTAAATATTGCAACGAGCTAAGTTATAAATCTCCACGGGTAGTATGTTAGTTTTTTAGCGGTTTTTCTGAGGTCTTGGTATGGTTTAACATCGAGGATGGTGTTCCCCAAGGGGGAGGGTTCTGTAATAGCTCTGGTAAAAGTTCATGTAATAAAAGTTAATAAAGGAAAAATAAGACCACAGTTAAGGGACACTTATTCCAAGCTGAATGTTGGGCAAATATATCTTAGTGGGAATCACTGGATGTGTGTTTTGGCTAAGGAAAATTGGCAAAGGGTAAGGTAAAGGAATTAAAAGGCAAAAAGGAATTTTGACACATTTATCTACGAAAATAAAGGAAATTAGGAGAAAAGTAAGGTGAAAGGTCACAGGTTTCATGCGAGGAGGAAAATGAAAGAAAATAACGGAAAATGAAGAAAATAGATGCCTCACTCATAAAAAGGCTTATGAGGATCAGTTGGCAGGCTTTTGCTAACCTTTTGTCAGTTCATGTTTGGAGCTCTCTCATATTCTCTCTCTCTCTCACTCTTGGTCACTTAGAGTTTTCTTGGGGCACTCTAGCTTTGGAGAAAGGAATGAAAAACAAGCAAAGGGAAAGGAAGGAAAGCAGAAGGAAAAGCAACATCAAGCAGCTTCAATAGGAAAACTTGTAGGTAACCTTTTGCATGTGTGATTCCTAGCTGGTTTGGACATGCATGGATTTGCATGTTGGTGTATGGTTCTCTTGCTATCGGTGGCATGGTTTTACCAGGTTATGACAATGGTTTTCAGCCTAGCCTTACCTTTTCTGGATGCCATGGTGTTGGGATGTTTATTTCAGTTTTTTAGCTTTGGATTGCAGGATGGATTTCAGAATCCGGGGCAGAGGTGGTCCCAATTTTCATTCCCAAAGTCATAGGAATCCCTTGATCAGCTTTGGCGAGATACATGGTAAAGCCTAAGGGAGGAGTCTCGGTTTAGGGCCTAGTGATCTGAGTTTGGATTATGGTAAAACCTTAAAGACTAGTCTTGGTTTAGGGACTAGTGATCTGGGGTTGGATTGCGGTAAAGCCTAAGGGACAAGGAGACAGAAAATTCCTCAAGGATAGTGATAGATTCTAGATGGCATTCCAAGTTCGGTTCAGTTGTGATCGGAGCACTGGTTTTAGTGTGAGCACATTTTGATGAGGGTGGAGGTGGTTTAACTTCAAGATTCCCTTGGTTGTTCTTAGATTGGTTGTTCTATGATATCCACGTTCATGCTTGGAATATGCCACAAGGGTGACTAGTTGAAAGGAAGATTTGGTTCAACCATATCTATGGTCACATGGTACATGGAAGTCCTAAACCTACTTAAATTTGCTTATGATTAATAAAAGTTAAGTTCTCTTACTTTTTCACTTGTTTATATGTGTATTTAATGGTTGTCATATCTCCGATATTTACATGGTTTTATGCTGGTTGTAAGCATGGTTATATGACTGGTTCATGTCATGGTTATTTCATGTATTTACTTGTAATTGTTAAAATGATGGATGCAAGACCTAATTAATGTTATAACAGTTCAATGGAGAAGGTAGTGATCATTCTGGTTATGTTTCATAAGTGCTTTCAGTCATTCATGCTTTGTCTTGTATCCTAGACTTGTAGGTTGCATTGATGCCAAGTGTTTAACAGAATGTCAATCCCGGTTCGGGGATGCTCAGGGTTAGCCCTGAGATTGATTTTTGATTTATTAGTATTATCATCATGTCTTTTATGGATTCTAGAGGTTGTAACAAGTTCTTGGAAGAGGTTAGGATTATGGGCTAGAAAAGTGGCTCAAATCCCGGGGACATTGTCATAGGTTTGCTGAGAAGAGTGCATGGACGCTGGCACATAGGCTTGTGAGAGAGACTTTGGGTTTTTGGGCATTTTCATGCCTATAACATGAGAGCAACTAGGGTTTAAAAGGCTTAAAACATCAGTGGGACCCACAGACATGATGTCTGAGTGGATGACATGTCTCATGAGGGTGTTTTTGCTGATGTGGATGGGTTTGATTGAAGTTTTCCATTGATTCCACTTCCTTAAGGTTACCAAATAGGTTGAATCCCTTATAGTGGCCTCTCTCATCACATGCTTACACTAGTTGACCAATTGCTGGGGTAGATCTAGGAGGAGGGAGTGTTACAACATGATAGATTTGATCCTTTGGAAGTCGATTATATATATAATTTTTCATTGTTTAAATTGTATTTTTGAATTTATAAAATGGATTCAATGTCTTCAAAATTTACTCGAAAACTTGTATTGTGTACACTACACAACTTAAGCTTGCAATTCGACCACATATTTTCTCAATTTTATACAAAATTGACCAAAAAATATACATAAAAATGAACCACAATATAAAATAGTAAGACTAGCAATTACACTGAGAGGTGCAAAGGGCAGCTGAAAGGAGTGGGAATATGGAAGGTAATAATCAAGTGAAATATATAGACAATGAAATACAATCGAAATTTAAATTTTTATATGTATTCTAAAGAATGTAACAAGAGGTTAAATTTAATAAGAAAGTTACATTAACATAAATGTGCCAGAATAATGACAATCTTTGCAAGCGTGTTAATGTATATAGTAGAGGATTTCAATTTCTTTGAGTTTTTTCAAACAACATGAAATAAATTCTAAACATGGAAACAATGAGGTATCTATCAACTAAATATATCACTCACACTTGGGATAAATGGCTTTTATCTTGTGAGGATGAGTGAAAATTGGATTACATATAGAATTGTTCTATCAATGAACGTTGTAAAAGTACTTGTGAAGATATATGTGATTAAGACCACTGAGGTGGACATGCCTTTTACAAAGCTTATGATAACATCTCTATGAAAAATTTGTTGGATGAATATGCCATTTATATGCAATAGTCTTTTACAAAAGGATTGAAATATTGGTTGAGATGGTTAGCTTGAAATTCACAAATAGTTCATCATCTTTAACAAATAAGAAATAAGGCACCTAATTAAATTGATCTGCAAGAGTAGATTGCTTCTTCATTTTATTAACAATATATCTTCTTCCAAAGTTTACAGATATAAAATAATCGAAAGAGAAAAACAGATCTTCAATAAACATATATTAATACTCAAGAAAATGTATATATATATATATATATATTATATATATTATATATAATAAATAAAATAGTAGAAATTGTAGATTTTGGTATTTTTTTCATAAATATAAAAATATGAATGGTTGAATATTGAACACACAATTTACCCCTCACAAAAAAGAAAGGTGTAATCCTATTCAAATAATAAGTATTAAAATGATGGTGATTTTTTTTCATTAATTAAATTTTATTGGCAAAATAGTGTTCAGTGGGAGCATTCATGCAATTAGAAATAAAAAGATTCACTTAATCCGGAAATTCATTAATTACCCTACACAAGATCCTTTGATATTGTTGTTGAGTACAAGAACAATTATCAATATCAATAACAATTGGGCACACCGTGAAAACTTAAAACAAGAAACATACCAAATTGTCAATAGACATCTGTCCATGTTGCCAATCCATGGAGAAACTTTGAAATAAAAAAAAAAAAAACAAAGAGACAAAAATATGATTTTAATGTAATTTTAGAATTTTAAAAATTTTAATGAAGTTAAATAATTGACTTGGGTCATTTTTATTTTATTTTTGAAATATTTAGAATCATAAAGATGAATATGATAATGTAGTAATAGAGGGATGTTTTGACATTACATTATTTGATAAAAATATTTTAGAATATGCTCTTAACTTAAAAGAGTTTAATAGTCTATCAAAAATGATGACTCATTCAAACTTGAGACTTATCTTTGTATTAGTTTGCAAAGCCATATAAATGAGATGACTCGTAAACGCTCATAGCCATTAAAATACTTATATAAAATTTGTCACTCAGTGGAAAAGTAATTTGAAACCTCTTAATTTTATTCATTAAATTTATTATAATACTAAAAAATATTCTCAACCTATTAAATTTAAATCTGTACAATTTTTTATTTTTAAAAATTAAAAATTAATATGATTTTCTTTTATATATAAAAACAAATATTTCCACATTACTGTTGAAAGGAACGCTGACGGTATTAAAGTGATAAAAAAATATATAAATATTAGCAACCTAAATAACTATCATAACCCATAATATAGACATATTATACAAATAACTTTACATGTGATAAGAAATTTAATTTAGTTAACATACTACCAAAATATTGATATATGATCCGCAGACCTTAGGGTCGGATGGAACGAATTTTACATTAGCCCTTATAATAATAAGCAAGCATATTCATGAACCATTGGAAAAGAAACCAAGTTCAACGAATTTTTCCCTGGCCCTTGAGATATTTAGCCAGCATATCCACGTATTATTGAAAAGTAAGAATTATATATTTTTACATAGTAAAAGTATGACAGAGAATAAAATTGCATTGAATATAAACTATAATGATATATAATGTTTATGTATTGAATAAAATAGCATTGAATGTAATAATATATACAAGGTTTATGCAGGGTGGGCCATGAATATTTTATATAAAAAATATAAAAATTCGTAATCTAGTGTTGAAATTCAGCTGAACCTACGCAGCCAAAGGATAAAGCTGACTCTCCTGCCACGTCTCCAATACCGATTTTCCGCGCTAATTCCGTTACGCTGTCTGCCACTTTTCCACGTGGCATGACCCGAATGGAATTGAAATGACACAGAGAAAGCCCGTGAACCCGGGGCCGGGTCTTCCTGCCCCCTTCCCACATATATCTGTCGGGTACCGCGTCTCTGTTGATCGTTAATCGGGGGATAGTACACCGTAACCGTGGTAACGAAAGTCCAATGGTTTTTCACGGTGGAGGGGAGTCCGCTAAAAGGAGAGACACCTGTTAAGATTTTGTAAGGGCGATTAATTTGAACAGTGTCATGAAGATAAATTTTATAATAAAAAATATTTTCGGTTTAAATATTCAATTACATATTGAGTTAAGATATTTTTAATGATTATTCAATTACTTATAATTTTAATGGTTTTTCAAGCAGTACCATTTTGGCTGAATCCCAAATTTAGGATGTTAAAAGATGACCCGCTCATTAAATAAGTTGAAATATACTTGGATTAGTATACTTCAAATATATATGTGATTTTCTTATTTTGTGTAAGACTTGTTTTTAGTATGATTTTTTTGGATTTTTTATGTGGAATTTTGTCGAAAATGATCGAAAATTGAGTTGAAATCTTGATTTATGTTATTTAAATTGGGTTTTTCACTTTATATATCAATTCAGTACCTTGAAAAACCTTTGTAACATTTTGATTGTGCAGGAGTTACCTATTGTAATTTCAATAAATTCCTGTCAAATTAAAAAAAATTAAAATAAAAAACCAAAAATTTTTTCCAAAAATTCTCAATAAATACAAGTCAAGCAACTCAACTCGTTCTAAGTATAAGATGATATTTTTTTATTGTGACTTGGTTATATAAAGTAGCAAACAACAGCGAAAACGCTGAATCCTTTTTCTGGACATAAGAGGCGAGCATAGGTATCGTGGTTTTTCTTGGCATAAGAGGCTAGAATAAATATCGTGGAGAGGACTTGTCATGTTGAAGCTAGTAGGATGATGCCCCGCCGTGGGGACTTGTCATGTGGCTAGTACAATTATGATGAGTAATTATTATATAAACCTGTAGTAGTATGGTGATGATGGAGTAGGTTGTTATATTATTATAGTACAATTATGATGAGTAATTATTATATAAACCTGTAGTATTATTATGATGATGATGGTGGAGTTGGTTGGTATATTATTATTATATAAAGTATGATGATGGTGGAGTATTGGTTATATTATTATTATTTTATATAAAAATATTGAATTTAGATAGAGTTATTTATTGTTTTTTTAGTTTTGGTAAAAAATATGATTTTATTTTTTATTTATTTTAACTAATTTTTTGTTTTTGTTTTTGATGGTTGTGACAATTTTTATGTTGTTTAAAATATATTTATCATTAAAACAAACAAATAATTGTATTTGCCATAAATTTAATAGTTGTCATGCTGGTAAGAACAATTGTCATTTAAACAAGCAAAATCTCACCACTTAAATTTTATTTGGAGACAGTGAATTCATGCTAGCAATGTGGAGGGGATGCTATGCTTGCAAATACTAAAAGGGATACTATAATGTATCTATTACCAGAGTAATAATTCACTTATTGTTTAAATGAAGCAACTAAATTTGGAGGCACATCTCCTGGTAACATTGGTGTACACAACAAATCAGTTCGTGAGATGGCATGACTTGGCTTTGTCGTGTAGCATTTGTCCCATGCCCACTAGCGTGAGTATTACGTCGTGATTCCCTCCATATTTTCACACTACCTCGTCTCTTGGAACCACATCAATGCAAAGTGACAGACTGAGTGCTTTGCAAGATAACAAACCCTCTTCTTACATTCTCTCAAAACTTTCTTTAAGAGATGCAACACATTGTTTTGTGTTATCTAGTAGATGGCAATATGTCTGCACTTTAATGTCCCATTTCAATTTCTCCAACGAATGTTTCGTTGGTGATGGAGAAAGAGCAAAACATGAAATTAATATTGCTCTTTTCTTTCACTCCATTGAGCTTGAAATTTTTGAGCTTTCAGTTTCTATGGGTGATATCGAGAGAGGGAAAATCGGTAAATGTTTTGAGAAATAGGTTCAATGTGCATCTTCCAAAAGAGTGAAACTAATATCTCTCAGCAATCATTAGAGAAAGTTTGAGGTCTAAAATGGGCCTCAAAATGAAAATGTACTACCAAAATCAATTTTATAAGAAACAATATGATTCAAGATGGTGATGTCAACCATGTGGAATGATTCACCATTTGTGGAGTAAAAAAGTAAAAATATTAAAAAAAATAATAATAAAAAAAATATTTTGACTTGTTGTTTTTGGATGTTTCAACTTCTCTTTTCTCTTGCAAATGCCTAACATCATTGAAGCTCCAATGGGTTTTCTTTACACGAATACCCCTTTACTTGGTTTTAGATGTCTTATAACTTGTTTCTTATCATTCATTTATTTAAACGATGATATGCTTGAGTATCTTGTAACAAAATGCCCTCTTCTTGAAAATTTGATAGTTCAACGTTGTACAGGGTTGAGCAATGTGAAAATTTGTGTAGTCAATCTCAAGCATTTGAATTTCACTAGAGTTCAATCTGAAAGCTCAGTGATAATGAACTGCTCGAAGTTGGTGAATGTCATAGTACATGATTGTCCCAGGATGTAAATGTTGGAGGTTAAGTCTTGTGGGTTTGTGCATTTGTCCAAGACGAAGCTTAATGTACTTAATGGATTTTCTATTACAATCTTGTTGAAGAAAGTTTCCCTTCATGGGCTCAGTAGACAGGTGCCTTTTCTGGCAGTTCTCAAAAGTTTTGTCTTTCTTAAACAAATCTCAATAGAAAGTAAATGGCTTAAGGTTAGTAATTGTCTTGCTTTTATAATTTTATTAGGATCACATAACCACATAGTAACCCTAGAGGCATCAAGTTTAATCGTTTCACTCGAAAGTCTCAAAGTGGTTTACATAAAGGTTTCAAATTTTGATACGAAGGAAAGGTTTCAAATTTTGATACGAAGGAAATTGCTCTATTAGATTACCTGTTCAGAAATGCCTCTTCACTGAAAACATTGACACTTACACTTCCAAGATGCTTCCAATATACTCATGAGCAAAGCTTCCTAAAACAATTTTTAGGTTTGGAAAGACCTTATGAAACAAGTGTATATGTATCGAAAGAACAGGAAGACCACCACCAAAGATGTATTAGAAGTATCTTGTAATTGATTTATACCTGACTTCTACTTGATACCTATATACTATGTACAAAAAATGAATCAAATGTTGACATCATCTTAAAATTTCATTGCAAATACATTTTTCAATTTTATCCCTCACCTACAAATACCAAACTTATGTTAATAGTTTTGTTAATTGTTAAAAATCACAAATTATGCCTATTAAATTAAGTTAATTATATTTATTTATTATGACAACCAAGTAATAATATATCTTTTTATTTTATATTTTGTTTGAATTCCTAAAATAAATGGTATAGGTTTGATGAAACTGTGACTTCCCAACATAGTATTTAAAAATAATGTA